>LR750314.1:309381-348137 GCA_902729485.2 Mus minutoides | reverse complement strand
TTCCTCTCCTCTGACAGGACACAAAGCTGCTGTAGGTTAGATGAGATGGATTTCAGCAACCATTGATGGATCCAGCTTTTAGTCTTTCAGCAGCCTGTTCCCAACTACATAACTCAAAGCTTTGGTACCCCAAACTGTCACTCTAAAAAGAAAAGCTTACAAAATAAAATTGGAGGAAAGGGTCATGTATTGCAAGCCAGAAGGTTGTTTTTGGTTTTCAGGGGAAAGGGGAAGGTGGTGGGTAGAAAATGTCATATAAGCTTGTTAATGGCAAGGCCACCTTACCTTAGAGCAAGTGTTCCAGCAGGCTTCTCAGGTAGAGAACATGTCCTGTTTGCTTTCACATTTTTGGGTTTTTTTTTTTTTTTTTTTTTTTTTTTTTTTTTTTTTTTTTTTTTTTTTTTTTTTTTTGAGACAGGGTTTCTCTGTGTAGCCCTGGCTGTCCTGGAACTCACTCTGTAGACCAGGCTGGCCTCGAACTCAGAAATCCACCTGCCTCTACCTCCCAAGTGCTGGGATTAAAGGCGTGCGCCACCACGCCCGGCTTTGCTTTCACATTTTTAACCATTAAACTGACACCATAATCAGCAGGTGTTTAGCTGATGTTTTATGTGAAATCACTTTGGATCACTGAATGCAGAATGAAGAAAGTATCAGCCTGTGTCCGCACCCTAGGTGTATTCCGTGGCAACACACTCCCTGCAACTGCTCAGTGGACACCGGTGAACTGACTTCATCTCTGTGGCTCTCAGACTTAAGTCTCCACAGTAATATATGACTTTAGATTTGGATCACTATGTAATTCTCATTCTCTTGAGGCAGGATGTATGCATAGCCTTGGATGGTCTGTTATGTAGTCCAGGCTGGCCTCAAACTTACAGCAATCCCCCTACTTCAGTCTCCCAAGCTTTGGCATTACAGGCATGCACTATCATGCTAGGCCATGGAAGATCTTCACACCCACGAACTGGAATGCACCTACTAATTTTATGATTATTTCTTAAAGTCAGACAACTGAGAGAAGACACGAAGACAAGGAACAATCTTCACCCAAAGACTCTTCTTACAACGTCCTACAAAAACTTTCAGCCGCACATCTCTGGAGATAGATAACCTTTTACTCTAACAGAAATGTATGCTTTTCATTTAAAGCAGAATTTACATGTTTCTAAGACATTAGTATTTTTTCATCAATTAAGCACACCATTTCACCAATTAATTTTTTATTTTAGTTCTACACATTAATATCTTACAGAAACAAAAAGATCATATATTAACCTGTAGTTACATGCCTTCTGATTCCTTCCAGTGTAGAGGTCTAAATTTTTATACAAATGTAACCAGCACGCAATAATTTCTCGTGTAAACTAACATCATTCTGATCCTCAGATATGTTTCATACAGTCATATATATGCCATTTAACTCTCTGTGAGCCTACAATAACTCTAGCAACACAGCAAAATCTATCCATCTCTTAGTCTGCTGGCTTTTTAAAATATTGTATAAATGGAATTGCTAGAATATCTTGTTTAAAAGTAGCTTTATTTATTCATTAATTCATTCTGAGTATTTTCATGGGCATGTGCTACTCAAAGTGATGTCAAAAATACTGTTATAGCAGTCTGATTAATCTCCTAAGTAGTTCTTCAAAATGACCATGAATACATGATGCTACTGTAAGAAGACTCATGCAGATTTCAAAATAGTAGGAACTTAAGTCAACACTGCTTCAAACTCTATTTTAATGCATATTAATTTGAGGATCAAAGAAATTATTTTTACTTCTTTTTTTCTCACTTGCAACCTATCACTTTATACTATGCACAAGAAGAGCAGGAAGCCTAATGAGTTTGCACCCACTTAAAAAATAATAAAACCAAGCTAAGCGCACACCTTTAATGCCAGCACTTGGGAGGCAGAGGCAGGCAGCTTTCCTAGTTTGAGGCCAGCCTGTTCTACAGAGCTCCAGGACAGCCAGGGTTACACAGAGAAACCCTGTCACGAAAAACTAAAGTAAAAATCAAAAACAAAAACAAAACAAAAAACTCCATGAAATAGCAACAGCCTTTTTATTCCACCTTCTCTCCTTGTTTTTGTTTTTGTTTTTCAGTTTAAGTTTAGTTGATGTACATTGTCAATGTTCACTGCCAGAACATTCCCTGGCACCATGACTGGGGTAAAAATCATAGTCTTATTACGTTTATGTTTACAGTTTCATTTACAAATAAACTGCATTAGTTGATGAAAAGTGGATCTAGTACCTATCTCTATACTAATGCAGTCTTCCTATGAGCAGCTTCTAAATACTTGCCTCCAGATAGCTAGCTAGTCTTAACTTTCTTGAACTCAGCACTACAGAACTTTAGATAGGTTGCACAGTTATCATGCCTTAAGGACATGAAGGACAAAGCCCTGTATTTTCCCTTCTAAAGTTTAAGGTAGCTTTCCCTGCTTACTTTCCTGGATAATTTATCACAATTCTCTAAAATTACATAAAGCATAAGCTTGGTATCACAAATGATATTATAATAAAACCATTTACATACAATTATCATATGTTAGCATTACTTTAGATATGAGTTCTTATATATTATCCAACTTGTTCCTCACAATAATTCTGTTAAGTATTATACCTACTTTATAAATGGTGAATGGAAGCTGAAAGTGATTACCATGAGAGCAGACACCCAGTAGTGAATGATGTGAGGTCTTCCTGTGTTTATAGCATCTTCTTCAAGTCAAGATAGGTCTCATGGGAACATACTCATATTTTAAACTTAGCTCCTTCATTAAACCTTCTATTTTAGTATATTTCTTAAATTATTCTAATATAGTTACATAACATTCTATATGTGTATGTGTATGTGTGAATGCTTTTTAAATTTCTATCAGTGTTGGAATCTAGAGATTTTAAGAAACTATGTATCTTGCAACTTGTAAAATTATCTTCTGTTTGTAATATATTTATGTTATAGGTTTTGTAAATTATAAAGCCATAGAAATAAAATATATTTGCAATGATTTCTTTCTGCATCTTTACTTTAAATTTTTATTCTAGTGACAATTTTTTCAGCCATATACAGATGAAAATAGTAACAAGGCCTTTCATTTCTGCTTGAGAAATGGTTCATACATGCTTTCCCAATATAAATTTGAGTTAAGTTTTAAGTAGTTGCTTATCGTATTATGAAAAGCCTACAAAATCATTAGCAAACCTAATTAAAGCCAATGTGAGTCAGGTTCTGGTCAGAGCAGTTAGTACTAAGGGTTCTGTCCTGTGTCTGCGGATGTATGGCTCCTCTACTGGACAGAGCCCTCTACTCCTGAGTCAGTAATTGTTTCTGTTTATTGTTAGCTCTTTGCCAACACCGTATTCTGCAGCTCCCACCTACCCAGAATGAGGGCCTTTGTTTGATTTTTAGAATGGAGCACTCATTGAGTTAAAATATAATTGGTGAAAAGCAGCATTTATGATTTTATTTCTTAAACATCTGAAAACTACAATAAGCTTATTCTAACTTGTTAGAAAATTAGATAATACTCCTAATAGTTTTTACTGGTTTAATACTTTTTGCTGGTTTGTCTCACTTCTAACTTATTATTTTGTGATTATTTAAAGTAATATATTCACTTCCTTAGTTTAAAACAAACAAACAAACAAACAAACAAACAGTACTTTGGCCTAGTCTAATCTTTAGTTCCATTACATTCAGTTCTGTCTTTTGAAATGTTTATCTTTTATAGCTATACCTCTTTTAAATGTCTTTGGAATAGACTGTCGTTCTGACAAACTTTATACAGTGGGTTTGAATTACTCTCACTTTTTACCCATCCATTTTTTTTACTGATCTTAGAATTGTTATTTTTTTTAATTGCTATTTTTAGGTCATTTCAAGTATTTCAGTTGTTAGGCTAGATTTAAACCTTAAGATCTACCCAATATTTTCACTTTACTGTATTAAAGAAGCAAACACTAAGACCAATCAATGGCTGTCTACTCTCAGCATGCTGTCATTCATGCGAATGGCTGGCCCTGCTTTCCTCACTAAAGAGGTGTAAGAGTATACTCAGAACACACTGTAGTCTCCTTCCCACAATACAGAGGGTTTTCACTACCGGGGTGCAGCAGGTAGTTCTAGAGGGAAAACTTCCAGTGTCCAGGTAACAGATATGTAGTAGTCATACCCTCTGTCTGTTACCAATGCTTATGAAAGTCCAGCCAACCAGGTGGCATGCCTGAGAAGCCTGGATGGGGAAATCTATCTAAAATTTAAAGTTATCTATAATTCCACATTAAGAATGCACCACTGTTCCTCCCCAGGAATTCCTTTCTGATAATTTCTTAATATCTCCTGAAGTATCTTTTTCTGGGGTAATTTATTAATTTATGTTAGCCTGAGTTGGGAGTTAAATGTTATTGTCAACTCTATAAATTTTTTTTCTGAATAAATCTTGTTCCTTTAGTTTTCTTTATAATGTACTTCTTTTTGGTGGGAGAAGAATTGTTTTGTTTTGAAATTGTCTCAACACTGTAGCCCAGACTGGCCTGAGTTACAGCAATCCTCCTGCCTCAGTCTCCTGAATGACAAGATTACACAAGTGAGGCACCATGCCCAGATTTTGATGAATCTCATAAATATGAATTTCTTGAACTACTAAAAGGTACCTCTTATAAAGTAGAAGGCTAGGGTAGTCTCACTGCCTTCTGAGTTCCAATGGTCAAGCAGGTGAATGAATTCACATGTAATTATCAACCCAAAGACACAGCAGCATGCACAGCCAAACTAATCACATGGCACTTGAATTAGCTGCTACTCCTTCCATCTCTATGTGCTATGTAATATACAAAAAAAAAAAAAAAAATCTCCCAGTTTATGATTTGTGTGTCTCTCTATGTATCTGAGGTTGGTAGCAACAACAGTAGCTGCACCAGTAACTAAAATAGTCCTTGGGCATTAATTTTGTGTAAAAAAATAATAAAACCTCAACACAGGAGCAAGTGTGATATTACCTTAAGGTAACCAAAGGTGTTAACAAGGGACCCAGAAGTAAAATAAAAGTGAACAGCATTCAAAGAGTCTGCATTCCTGGAGCCAATTCTGAAACAAAAGAGCCGAGTCACCAACAAATCAGTTGCTGAAAGGTTAGCAGAACCCAGTATCTCACGGCTGAAGACACGTGAACAGTGTTTCTTACACAGTTACTGCTGCTTATTCTTTCATATGGCAATGTTTTGAGGCCAGGATGAAGCATTTCCAGTGTTTTCTTTTGTTTTTGAAGGTGTTATAGGATTTAAAAGTTCTTACTGTCCTTGGGGTGTCTAGCTTAGTGATGAGTGTATTACTAACTCCTGGTTGCTAACCTTCAGCTTCAAAGATAATGTCTTCAGGGTTTGGTGGAGGAGGGCAGAACTCTTCACTGGGAAAAATCTCGTGGAACAGTGTTTCCGCTTGCTTGACTGCATGCTCATTCCCCAGTCCACAGTCAGGCCCAGAGCAGATGTACACATTGGAAGGTAAGCCACAGTATGAGCTTCGGCTCACGCCTGATGAATCTCTCATATTGAAATAAAGAGCCCACAAGAGTCTTGGTTTTCGGAGTTCATCTTTGTCTGCTTCTACTTCTGCAAAAGGAATGAATAACTGCTTCACCACAGGTTCCAAGTCTTCTCTGGCTGTTTTTGAAGACGAACAGGTCAGGTGGACCAGATAGCTGTCCTTCATGCATGTCATGGTTGATGAACATAATTCCATGACCCGAACAGAAGCGGTTCCTGGCTCCAGAGGAGGCACTACCAAAATGGAAATCTGCTGGTCTGAATCTGTCTTCAGGATGGACTGATCTGTGATGAGCACTGCCCTCGAGATCTGCTTATATTGCATGTTTGAACATGTTTCCTTAGAAAGGTAACTGTCCTCCACAATAAAGTAGTTGGCACTTATTCTCTGACCAAAGGCATCTATGATTCCTTTACATCTTCCAGAGTCTTTGTCAACTACAAGGCATTGTACTTTATGGCGAAGACAATAGACTCCACCAAAAACTGCACACATCCTGCAGAAACACTGGGGAATTTCTCCTTGGCCATATAAAGGAAATATAAAGGGAGTATTGCCAAACCGTCCAAGACACTGAAGGAAATTTTTTGTTGCTTGAAGGCCATCTAATGTAGTGCAAGATGATTCTGATGTCATTGCAATTGAGTGTAGTATGAAATGCTGGAGATTAGGTGTTAGTTTTTTAGTTTTTAAGTAGTCAGAAAATGAACACTCTTTGAAATCTTGGTATTCATCAGAATGTTGTTCATAGTCTAAACAGAATGTAAGAAACTTCATTAACATTCTCTTTTCAACCATAGTGAGCTCTTTACTATTAAAGACATCTGCTCTGGAGCAAGGCACCTGTTCTATCTTCCCTTCCCGAAATGCAAGGATCCTAGTGACATTCTTAAATTCTGCATAACGACTAACATTTGATTTGATTAGAAGATCAATCAGTGACCCTTGAGAATACAGCAGCTTTGATACCAAATCAATATTAAATCTCCGGCTCTCCTTAACCATTTGAGAGTAAGTAATCCTATTTCTCTTTGGTTGTTCAATGCTGTCTTCTACAAGTTTGTGTTCACCTTTATCTTCATCTGAAACTGTGTGCATATCCGTTTTTTCTCCACAGTCCTTTTCTTTCTCCAGTGAGTCCTCCACATTAGCTGAGGGTAGTGAAAGCTCTCTATCACTTTCCTCTGTATGTCTAGAAGGCGCCTCATAGCTTGTAGAGTAAGCTGACTGCCTTTCTTTGGGCAAGCTTGCAGAATCCAGAGAGTCAGCCAGAGTAGCAGATGCATCTAGGGAGGAACTTTCCTGCAGAGCATCGGTGTCGGTGTCTTGCACGCTGTCCTCCACATCCTGACTAGCATAACAGAAGACTTCTGTGTGCTGAATAGTTTCATCCTTCTTGCCAAGAGCGATGGCTTCTTCTGTTTCATGGATCAGCTCTTGCCATGCGGTGGTCATGCCTTCCTCGCTGTCATGGTTCTGTTGATAGTCCTTCAGCCAGGACAGCAAACCTATAAAGTTGAAACTCGCCCAATTCCCTCCATAGTAACTCCTTGAGTCAACATGCAGAACTCTCTGTCCACTTCTTGAACATGCAGCTGCCAGGATGGACTCGGGCAAACCTGTCCCTATTATTACCACATCAAACTCTGTGGGAAGCTTCTCCGCCATCCTAGGAGCTGAAGCTTCAGGCCACAGCTGATGAAAGGACACGGTATAGATCTAGGCTGAGGGCTCTTCTGAGGTACTGATGCTGTAATAAAATCTCTACTTGTGATGTTCATTCAGAAACACTGAGTTTATAAGTCCTAAGCTTTTAACTATTACAATTTTTAAACATTAAAAAAAGTCAGTAGCGTGGAAAACACGATAAAGTGCATGTAATCATATCTGAGAATACTCAAACGGATGTGTCCTGTTCATTTCTGCATTTCACCTTAGCGGTAAATGTTACCATGCATCACATATGCATGTGTGACTGGAACTCTTCTCTGAAAGAAGAAAATTCAAGAAAAGAACACAATTGTAAATAATAGAAAAGCAATTTCATGCAACAGCAATTCCAATCCACTGGAGTCTGACTTGTTCATGTGGATAGAAACCTCTACCCAAAGCAATTCATTAAATGTTTCCTAACAGTTCTGCTAATGAACAAAAGGTATTTTGTATATCCTCCCCTGAAGTCAGGCAATACATTGTTGTGAGGCATAGCACAATATCCCAATGAATTAAAAAATAATATACAATTACTGATTTTTAATAAAATATTTAGATAATACCGTGAGATTAGACTATGTGGCTTTACTGTGTTAATGGAAACACGCTACGCATTATGATCATGCCAACATAATAGAGAATATTATTGTGACAGGAAAGTCTGTAGCTAATCCCAGAACAGCTGTACAGAAGATTTTTACATCCTTAACTATCCCACGGATCTTGCAGTAGATACATGAGACACTCAGATATTACAAAAGAATTAACTAGCACTTTAAAATAAATTAAGTATATATAAGAACAAGCCTAAGGGGAAACAGTTTTATAACATTTTCAGTATCAAAGTACATGTATAAGCTAAAAAGGAAAGTTCTTGGTTACCTATTTAAAACACTGTATCATAAATAACATCTACTCTTCACACGTAAATAAAGAAATATTTGCATTCTGTCAGACTATCTTTGCAGCCATTTCATTTCTAAGGAAATAATGAAAAAAAGCTTCTTCTGTTGCCCTCCACCACAATGCTGGCTATAGCCCATGTGATGCTAGATGTGGCTGGCAGCTGCTCTCTTTGGACATACTCACCTGGAAGTCTGCAGGCTAACACACTCACACACCCCATTGCCAGCCTTCTGATTGCTCATCATATACTGTAGCAATAAGTGTTCTTTGGCTTCTCTACTTTTCACTACCATTACATCTGCTGACATCTAAGTGCAGGTCCAAGGAAGAGAATGGTTATTCTGATATTTGTAAAATAAGCCATTCAATTGGGATTTAAATGAATTTTACTAGGTCACTGGCTAGATGGATCAGTTTAACTGAAACAGTGATCCTAACAAGGCCAGCTGGTGGAAACCTCTAACCAAGATTATCAGGGATTCTACTTATTTTTAGCCTTCTCTGAGATGCCAGGACCAGAGCCCAGAATGAAGCAATTGCCTGGTCCCCTTGTGCATATATATGCAAGAATTTGTGAACTGCCTACTCTCGCTTCTAGCAGAGTACAAAGCAGGAGAGTAAAACCTATGAGGATATCTAAAGTATAAGCATGTAAGCACTTTCTCCAGGCATACATAGAACAAGGCTGAGGTGGTAGTGAGAGGGGAGGGGGTTATAAGCACCAAGTATGGGTACTTTCTAACCTATAGAACACAACAGCCTTCAAAAATACAAGCAGATGGGATAGATGATGTTAACCACAGAAAGCTCAATAGCAGATAACAAAGATGGGGAAACTGGCAGCCTGCGAGAATGAATGGCTTGGGAAAGCCCAGACAATGGGGTAGCCATAAGACCCACCCTGTACCATCAGACCAGTGCCATCAGCCTCACCAAAGCCTGGAGCAAGCAGCTAGCAACTTCCAGCAATTAAAAATGCCCTCTCCTTGGGTACTCAGAATTGATTAGTCCTGGTTTAGGAACAGAAGAGGGAAGAGTCTTCTCTATCTCCATCCCTACTCAAGAGCATATTCTGGGAAAAGAAATTATTTGCTAAGAATGTTGTGAGGTCTGCAGTTACCTCACTCTAGACTTGTCTCCAGGAAGGAAGTAACTTATTTTCAATCCTCTAACTCCAGAAGATCTACATCAGATTTTAGGATGGGAATAAATGACATGATGCAAAGACTAGGTGCCCTGAATAAAGGAACGCTCGGGTAAAACCAGGGAGGTTTCTTGGTTCAAAAAATCTCTCCTGGTGCTGTCAGACCCCAGCAGAAATTCAGAAGGGGAAGAAAGGGCAGAGAGGATTCTGGAAGATAGGGTTGGCAGAGCAAGCCAGGGAGAGACAGGGTGGGTGCTGCAGACATAAGAAAAACTCAACCCATTCCTTTTTATTCAGTTCCAGATGGAGACACTGAACACCACAGCACAGAAAAGTACTTCACAGAAAAAAAAAAAAAAAAGGACTTTAATGTCTTCAAACAAACACCTGTCGCTACCCCAGGGCTTCTGCAAGCTGTCCTGACACATCACCTTCTTTAAAGATTGATCCGCCTAAACGCACCCCCCCCAACAAACATTTTTTTAGGTAACAGAGAGAATAATCACATAGTCAACCTATATTACTACTCGCATCCTCTTCCTTCCTCGAGAGTCAATGTTGTTATATAAAGAAGTCCTTAGACCAATGTTTATTAGGGGAAAGTATAAGAATTGTCAATCAGTGAAAAAACATCATGACTCCTAAATTTTGTTTTAAAACTTTAAAAGGAAATGATGACAAACACCATGAGATTTGGGTTTGCCACATAAGTTGGCAAATAAAAACTGTTGAGGATATTACATAGATTTTTTTTTTCCTCTAAGATCTGGCAAGATCAAGGCAATAGTAAATTATCAATGTGTTTTTAAGGTTTGTGGAAAGGGACTTTAAGCCTTAAGAAATATCATTTCTATTTTAAATCGTTTTGCAAACAAAATCCTTAGGACACAAGCACACGCACACACGCACACACACACACACACACACACACACACACACACACACGTTTTTCCCAGGCTTAGAATACTGGATTAGTCAACCTTCCACAATTCTCAATATAAATCTTCAAGAAATCAACAAGTTCTACTTCAATTAAATGCACTGGCTGCCCTGCTAATTACGAGTTGGACTTCTTTGCGCCATTTGTAACCTCTGGTGTGACAGAACCTATGTAGTGGAAATACAACAAAAAATAATAATAATACAGTCTCAGCCCCTAGAAAGCATTCAACTGTTTATAATTGCTAAAGAGTGAAAGGGAGTAAAATACTGCATTATTTAGGATTCTACATGTCATTCTGAAGAACAAATACTAAATTTGTGAATTAAATCTCTCCTTGTTCTCGCCTCCACTGTTCAGTTGACTGTTTTCTTGCATCTCTTGACTCTACAGGGCCTCATTTCTTTTTCCCTCTGTAAAGTCCACTGTGAGATGGCCCTGTTGAGAGCTACAGTAGGAAGTAAAAACAGATGAGGGGACATAAGGTGGCCAGCGGCAGGGAGACTTTGGAAAGTACTGCAGAGGCAGGAGGAGCCGGGGTTGCTGACTGGCTGGGAAGGGTGTGTAAACCCAGGGAAGGAGGGAAACAGAGTTGGGGATGAAGACCAGGTGGAAGGGAGGATTCTTGGAAAAAGGGAGGCGAGGGTTGAGGATGAAGGGAGGTTCTCGAGGAGAGATAGGGAGTTGGGGAGTTGTGGGTGATGACTGGCTATCAGGGACAATCCCAGGGAGGACGGAGGCCCAGAGCTGATGTACCCAGGGAAAGTTGCGAGGCAAGGAGAACGCGGCCCGGGCGACTCACCAAAGAGGCTGCCGCTAAACCCGTCCCACGCGCAGCCCACGGCGTCCCACAACCAGCCGTTCCGCAGGCACGACGCGAAGGTGAAGGTGACTCCGAACAGGGATACCAGCAGGTCGCCCAGGCTCAGGTTGACCAGGAAGAGGTGGGTGGGCGTGCGCAGTCGCGGGAACTTGGAGTAGAGAAGCAGCACCAGCAGGTTGCCGCCGACGCCCAGCAGCGCAAGGCAACCGAGCAGCAGTGCCAGGCGCTCGTACGCGGTGGGGCTGAAGAGAGGCGCGGGGCTCCGCGTGCCCGCCGGCGCTGCGCCCTCGGCGCCCGCCCCGTCCTCCCAGTAGCCCTGGTCCCCACTACGGTTCCCCGAGTACATGGCCCGACGCCGGCGCGCCGTGAGGGAGAGGGCTCGGTGAGCCGGACAGCCCGAACAGGGTGGAGCTCACGCTCTGCGGACCGCTCAGGCCATTGTGCCCAGGAGCCGCGCCAGGCCCGCCCAGCCCGCGCGCACCCGAGGCCCCGCCCTTTGGTGCTAGGACCCCGCCCCACCGCATGAAACCCCGCCCTCCTAGCGTTCTTGAGATCCCGCCCTCCCGCGTGAGTCCCGCGCCCCACTAGCTAGCACTTGCAGTCCCTCCGGAGGGACCTCCCTGGAAGCCACGCCCTTCTCTCTTGCGGCCCCACCCATACGGCAGCCGTTTTGGCCCCGCCCTCCTAAGACTTCCGCTGTCTCGCCTGCGGCTCCTCCCTCCCGGAATCTCCTGTTACCCCGCCCTCTGACTCACACCCTTGGCCCCGCCCTCCGGCATACAGCCCCGCCCTCTTAGAGCCTCTGCGCCTCTGAGCTGTGGCCCCGCCCTACTTCTCTGGCGGCCCGCCCCTTTTCCCCCTCCCACCTCCCGGGCGCGTTCCTGCCCAGTAGAGGCCAGTTTCAGAGACCAGCGAGCTCTGGCTCTGCTTCCTTCACCCTTAAATCGAGGAGGAAACGGGAACAGACTGAAAAAAGAGAAAGTAAACTCCCTTACGGAGGTAAATTAGCCATAGCGAGTCCTCACAGCACTCAACGGACTCGAAAGCATCTCACCCATTCACCCACCCATTAAGTCACTCACCCTAGCATACACTCATTCATAAATATTTATGAACGCCTGCGCTTAACTGAGTTAAGCAGGCTGAATGAAATACTCTCTTTCCTGGGAAGCTATAATAACACCCACCCCCACCTCATACACCCAATAGAAAGAAAACAAAACACTAGAGCGCCAGCGAAATGATCTTACAAACAGGGAACCTGAGGTTAAAAACAAACAAACAAACAAACAAACAAACAAAAGCAGCAGGCTGAGACTCAACTACTTTATTGCTGGAAGATATGTCCCAGCGTTTATGACAGTGTGCTGAGCTGCCAGTCTCAGAGCCTCAGAATAAGGAAGGAAATAGCATCAGAGTGGCACCCAAGTCACCCTCCCACTGGGTCCCAAGCCTTCTCAGTTTGCAGTAGGGGTACCTTGATACACAATCCAGTCCAAATGCTTCGCTGGAGGTGATCTCTTGAGCAGTGCCCCGCCCTCCAAGGTTTTGATCCAAATCTAGCAGGTATAGAGAGGATATATTTAGAACAGCACGCATTTTCCACTGGACCTTTCCCCGGCAGCAATGCAAATATAGTACAAGTCAAATATAGATTGTGAACGTCACTTCTTTAGGCCTGCTTTCTCTGTCTCCATTGCAGTCCCCAAAGACTACCCGCATGAGGAAAATGTCCTGAGCTGCATGCACCTGTAGCTGTCATAGACACTAATGACTGGTTTGTGGAAACTAAATTGATGTGCACCTGTGTTCACCTCCTCCCACTTGTGGTAGATTCAGTGCATCTCCAGAGTCTTCAATAATCAGCTAAGTGGAGAGATAGCTTGATACCCTGCTGCACTGAACACTTAACTAAGAGGCAGTGTGTGCCGGCCTTGAAATCTTGATATTATTTTTAAGACTTCTAACCTGAACTCAGCATCTACAAGGCCTTTGACCTCACCTGCCCTGAAAAATGTTTTTAATTTTGTGGTTTAGATTTATAGAACAATTTAACACGTTCTTTGTGCCGCTAACTTCTCACTATAGTACTCTTCCTACAGTAAGATTGCAATGTTAGTGGAAGGAAGAAAGGAAAGAGTCCTGATTTTTTTTCCATAAAGTATTCATTCTTTGGCACAGAATCTTTTCTCCTAAAGCTCACTTTCTAGAGGGGTTGGGAGTGAAGACAATACTAACCAAATTGGTTCATATATAAGATGTCAGATGCTAAGTGCCATAAACAATTATAAGGTAGAGAAAATAGAGATGTGATGGTTTGTATATGCTAGCAGAATACTCACTTCCCGGCAGCTAGGACTAGGGTATTAGGCCACACCTCCTAATAGTCTACTCCCTGGCCCAAGCATATACAAACCATCCCGTAAGAGGAAAGAGAAATCAAATGTGCTGTTACTTAGACAGTTCTGCATTGAACTCTATAAACAAGACCTATGTGCCAAGGAAGGACTCTATTTACCCCTTTGGAGGGAAACAAGGGCTCCAGTATAGCATGAAAGAGTCCACGCTACCGCCTCGCTGGCAAGAACAGGAGTGGACTCCAGAATCCTTCTGCAGCAAACTTTTATTACATTATGAGGAGAAAGACAGCGAGCCCAAGATGGATCCCACTTATATACACCTCAGTGAGACGTGTGTCATCAGGATTGGCTGACTGCCCATTACCTCAAGTTACGCCCCGGGATGGGCGGTGATTACATGGCTTTGTAACAAGCGCATGCACACTGAACTTGTTTGCTTGTCCCAGGCTGGGGGTGGTGACAGGATGTTGGCGCCATCTTGGAATGGCGGCAGAACCAGCTCGGGCGTGGCTCTCTACAATAGCAGAATAACAGGAGATGAAGATAGAGAGGTAGGTGAGCAACTGTGCTTTGGCCTCTATCGTATCAACATAATAAGGTTGATACAATACACCTATAAGGTCCAGAACATTGCCTGCACAAGAGGTATGAGAGCAATGAATGAAAAGAGTAAGAGCCTCTGTGGGGAAATGGTTAACATTTTGATAACTGACAATAGTTATTATAATACTCCTGTGAATTGTTAAGGTCTTTTAGCAGGGTTGATGGACATAAGCAAGATACTGCATATATGATTTTGTTAATAAAAATGTTTCTTGTAAATTTCAAAATTAGGTATTTATGGGAGTTACGGTTTAAGTGGAAATTTCTATGGGTTTGTGTGTTTGAATACTTGGCCCCTGTCTGGTGGCAATGTTATTGGAGCTTATGGAATCTTTTGCATGGCAGTATTCCCCTATAGATCATCTCCAAAGTGACTCAGACAAGCCAGGCAGTGCCTAGTCCTTCAGGCCTGTGTACTGCTAAGAATGCAAGCCCTGGCCACATGCATCATCAGGTGCTAGCATGCATTCTTTCCAGGAGAGTTCTTCATTAGCTTATTCCTGGAGATGGGTTTGATCATGGTGAACCAGATGGAAAGCAACCTGCTACCCTGCCTTGGTTAGTCGTTGGTTTTGTTTGTTTGTTTGTCTGTCGGTTGGTTTTGTTGTGTTGTTTTCCCAACCTGACACAAGCTAGAGTTTAGAAGAAAAGCAAAGTTGAGAAGATGCTCGCACTGGCCTGGCCTGCAGGAAAGCCTATGGAGCATAGTTTTGATTAATGGAGGATGTGTGAGCATCCAGTCCCGAGTTGTGTACGGCAGCAGCCTAAGAAAAACACAACTAGCAAGCCAGTAAGTAGTATTCTTCAATGGATTCTGCTTCAGTTCCTGCCCTGAGTTCCTGCCATGGCTTCCTTCAATGATGGACTGTGATGTGAAGGTGTAAGATAAACTAAACCCCCGCAACATCCTTCCACCATGTAAGGATGCATAGAAAATGCCCACAGGAGAAATGGACATTTACCAGCTACTGATGGCTAGAGCCTTACATCATTCCCAATCTTCAGAACAATGAGAAATGAAACGTTGATGTTTGCAAATTACTCAGCATGACGTATTTTATTGCAGCAACAGGAATGGACCAAGACCAGTGCAACAGAAGATATAACATCTAATATAGTAAGCAATAATTTCACTTTAACACATCTATTTTTAAAGTGTGTGTGTGTGTGTGTGTGTGTGTGTGTGTGTGTATACGTGTGTGTGCACTCATGTATGCAAGAGTGCAGGCTCCTGTGGAAGACAGGAGGGGGTGGCTGATGCTGATTTTTAAGCTACTTCATTGGTTTCTTATACCTCTCCCTCCCTTGCAACCCGTACTCCTTCCAACATCCCAACACTAGGTAAGAGACGAAGAAGGATAGAGGGGAAAGGAAGAGATGTCTCTTTAGAGCACTTCCTGCTGATTAGGGGCACTGAACTCCTTGGAGGCAAGTCCAATCTTCATAGTCAGGATACCTCTAACTTCTGATCTCTTTTCTTGCAGGAACCAGCAAGACAAACAGTCACACCCTCTCCTCTCAGAGATCTGGCATTTATACCCTCTCCAGAGTCCTCAGAATTAAACTACCTTTAAGCTGGCAGAATCACAGTCGTGCCAGAGCACACACGAGGCAAATAGTTGGCTGCTGTGGATAATCTGAGGCAGCCCCACATCCCACACCCGGCGTTAAAACAATGACCAGAACTGGATTTTTAAAGGAAATCAAAACTCTCACTACAGAGGGCCTTGGAATTCCCTAGAACTGGAATTACAAGCAGTTGAGAGCTGCCTGATGCTGAGCGCAGGTCCCCCAGGCGTACCTACTTTAAGTATCATCTTCCCACTCCCACCAATAATCTTGAAAGCATTCCAACTTCTAACTATTTTGTAAAACTTGTTACTTTCTAGTTTGATTGTGCAAAACCTACTACAGGCAGTCCACATACCTGTGTGCAGCTGTTTCTGGTGTGTCCCAAGCACGTGCTGACATCAGGACTCTACACCTTGGATTTGTTGGAGCCTTTTAACCATTTAGCCTCACGACTTGTTACCTCCCCTGCAGGATTCTGCCAAATATCTTTTTGCTAAGTAATCGTTTATTCCCTCCCCCACCCCACCCCACCCCCACTCCAGCGCACACACCTTTACTCAGTCTTCAGAGCATTTATCACCTTCTGGAATACCATGGACATGCCTGTTTTCACCATTAGATTATAAGCTCGGCACACTAATTGCTCACTACTGTATCCCTACTACCTAAGTACCTGCTAGCATAAGTAGGTATCTGGTGAATATGTGCTGAATGGATGGATGAGGAAATACAAGAATTCATGGATGACGATTGTAGGAAAGACAGTTCCTAGGATGTTACCAAATAGTATTTGGAAAGGAGAAAAGGAATAAAGAATAAATAGTGTGAGGAGATTCTCTAAGTAGCATGTTTATAGGAATTCACTCCCCTAATAGCTCATAGTCAGAGGAAGAATACCTGGTGCTCATAACAGGAGTGCCCCCTAATGCCATTCGCTTCAATTCTGAACTCAGGATTGTACAAGATGATTTAAAAGATACACTCCCAAGGAATAGGGACTCTATCTGTCTCACATTTTCATAAGTTGACTGTTGATGAGCAGACAGCATAGACTTTTATAAAACACTGGGGGTGGGGGCTGGGGGCTGGAGACATATCTCCATTGATCAAGTATTTGCTGTATAAACATAAGGCCATGAATTGAGATTCCCCAGCACCCACGTTAGGAGATGGGCACAGTGGGTTAGACAACTGGAATACTTGTGCTAAGGATGCAGAGACAGATGGATGCTTAGGGCATGTTGGCCACCTAATACAGTCAATACAGCTGTATGTTCCTGAGAGATCCTATATCAAAAATGAAAGTACAGCGTTTGTAAGAAAATGTTCAGTATCATCCTCAGGCTTCCTTGTGCCCATATACCAGCAAACATATTCACAACAGAGCACACACATGCACACATACACACACACAGAGTTGGAGATTGGAAAACTTGAATCAGAGGTAAGCATTTGGACTCAGTGGAATCTGATGTTAGTTTTAATGGAAAAGACGAGCAGAAAGGCCTCTTCTCCAACTGCCCCCGCCCCCTGAAAACTGTCCTCTCAAGGATGCCTTCCTTATCCTTGGCTCCTTTTATTATTTTAACTCAAGGTAAATGCAGAAAGAGGGAAAAGAAAGAGAGAGAGAGAAAGAAAGAAAGAAAGAAAGAAAGAAAGAAAGAAAGAAAGAAAGAAAGAAAGGAAGGAAGGAAGGAAGGAAGGAAGAAAGGTTTTTATTCTCCACAACTTCTAAAAATATCTTTATTGGTGTCAAGTAAGACAGGGGATGAAATATATTTTCATCTTCAGAGGTTCATCTTCCATATCCAGGAGAGCAATGGAAACAAATGTGAACTTTACTCTCTGTAGTACCTTCAGGGAGACAGGAGGCTGGGAGTGAGAAGAGACATTCATTCTGATTAAAGTAATGTCTGGTTTCCTTCCTTTACCCTTCCATCTCCTCAATAGGCACACGCACACGCACACACACACACACACACACACACACACACACACTCACACACACACACACACACTCACACACACACACTCACACTCACACACACACACACACACACTCACACACACACACCCTGCAAGAGGTGGATCCCAATCTGCCTTGGGGCTTACAGAGACACTGTGACCTAATGAAGTCCACATGATGGCCAATGTTGACATTATGAGGTCAGAACCCTTCACTAACACCCCTGCCTCTATGAAATGCAGCAGGCCTCAGCTTCCCTCCTCCTAACCTCCTAGGAACAACTCCTACTCCTTGTTCCTCTAGGACAGGGATATAAAAGTCAGAGGAATGAGACCTAGGGCCAAAGTTCAAACAGCAGAAACACATTATAAGAACTAGAAGAGTTTCCACATTGGCAAATTTGCAGTATTATTTCTGCGCAGAAATAAGAGACTCTTTATGTCTGTATGGATGCCAAGGATGAGAAGAGGTTCAACCTCACACTGCAGATCAACAATTTCAAAGCATCCCTGGTTGACTTCAGTAAACTGGTTGAACAGACAACAGCCCAGAAAAAGGAAGAAAGAGCAGGCATATTTATACCAAAAGAAGGTAAGATGCATGGTTACAGGGAAGTGGATTGGTTGGTTAGGTCATCGGAGAAAAGCAGTCTTGTTTAAACCCAAGACACTGAATGGGGGGAAGTGGGGAGGTGGGCGGACCTGAGTTCTTTCTTTGTCCCCGACAAACTTAGCTAGGCATGAGGAAGCCTTTTGTATTTATCTGTAATATAAAGAATTGGATTAAATAGCATTAAGAGCTTCTACTGCAGACCCGATCAGAATCAGTCACGGGCCCACCTGAGACTCAGTATAGCATAGTGAGCATGCAGGAGGCCCTCTGTGTCTCTGTGTTACCTGGCTTAACTAGAACTGTAATAAAATGCAGTCCACTTTGCTTGGGAAGACAATGGGAGGCAGAGAGGAGTCACCTGCCCAAGTCACTTTAGAGTCAGAAGGGTTCAGATCTTCCCGGATGTTCTCCGGATCTTGGCTGAGCTCTCTATAAAGCTTGACAAACAAAGCTTGAATTTCCCTCCCGGCAGCTTGTGTTACCTATTGCTACAATTGATTCTCCAAACTCTCACCATGTTTTTAAATTGTTGATGGGGCTTCTGCTTCTCTCAGCCAAGTTTCCTATCCTAGGAGAGAGCCAGGCACAGAGCCTAGAATTCATTCTCACTCCCTTTTCCTCTAGCCCAATACTACCTAAATCAGCAGCCCTCCTCCCCTTCTCTCCAATACTGTCAACTTGCTGCAACAGCCTCAGAAGTCTCTTTTTTCCACCAGCTTTGCCCTTTGATTCTAAAAATATACTCTGTCATCTCGTCCTTGACTCTCTTCCCTTAAGCTATTCCTCCATGTCTCCTCTCTGCTTCTCTGCTAAATTTCCCTACAGCAGCTCTGCCTTTCTTCTCATCCACTCCAGGCTAGCTTGCCTCATTTTTGATGAAAATATATTCAGTACCTAATATTGTTGCCAAATTCAGTTGAGTTGTGGTTCTTTTCTTCCTCTTCTTTCTTTTAGGCAGAGTCTCACTATGTAGCCCGGTTGGTCTGAAACTTGAGAGCCTTCACTCCCAGTTTGTATGGCGCTGGGATCCCAGGTGTGCCCCACCACATCTGGCTTTGCTAGCCTGTTTCAGCCCACGTGACCATTTCACTGCGGGAACTCTGGTCTGGTCTCCTACTCTGAGAAGCTCTTCCCTCTGCTCCTCCCTCCATGCTCCTCCCGCTGTGTAGCTGTGTATCTTAACACTCTCTTCTGGTTTTGCTCATTTCACATTGTTTTTCTTTTCTTTTCTTTTCTTTTCTTTTTTTTTTTTTTTTTTTTTTTTTTTTTTTTTTTTTTTTTTTTTTTTTTTTTTTTTTTTTTTTTTTTTTTTTTTTTTTTTTTTTTTTTTTTTGTCTTTTGTCCTGAGTTTTTGACTAGTGTGTTCTTGCCTAAGTCTTAAGGCATGAATGCTGGCTGCCTAGTCTCCGGAGCCATGTAGTTAGCATCACTTTTGAGAAAATAATCATAGTTCCCTTAGATTGTTCTAACACCTGCTGGGAGTCTTCCATCCAGACTTACTCCTTCTGATATATTTCTACTGAGAGTTTTTCCTCTAGCTCTGCCACAATCCTGGTTACTATCTCACCTTTAGAATCTGGACAAGCCATCTCGGTGACCATGAGTCACGCCTCAACCTTTCTGGCCTCAGCTTCTGGCACCTTCAATCCTGCCAGAGGCTTTTCAGCATTTCTAAATATGTCATAGTTGTGTTTGTTTGTTTGTTTGTTTGAGACAAAGTTTCTCTGTATAGCCCTGGCTGTCATGGAACTCACTTTGTGGACCAGGATGGCCTCCAACTCAGAAATCCACCTGCCTCTACCTCCCGAGTGTTGGGATTAAAGGCGTGCGCCACCATGCCTGGCGTGTTTTTTGTTTGTTTGTTTGTTTGTTTGTTTTTAATGTTTACTTATTTACTTTGTAAACTGAAACTGTAGCAACTGAATTACATCCTCATGCCTGAGCTGAACTTTTCAGAAAAAAAAAAGGGGGCAAATCTATGTTAAAAATTCCACAGCCATGTGGAATTTTTAGTTGACCAATTAGAGCTTTGTCACCAACCAGTCCTGACTTAGTGCCCTCTCATCTATCACACAAAACTTCTGAGTTGTATTGGTAGACCACTGACTTTCACCAAATCCGAAGCTAAGAAGTCATCAGATAGAACCTAAATCATATGTAGAGCTTTGCCCTCTCTGATATCCCCATTTGAAAATGCCCTGAGACGTGACCTTTGTGTTGTTGTTGTTGTTGTTGCTGCTGTTGTTGTGTGGCTATGAAAACTAACCATGTCCACATTGGAATATCTTATTCAGGGCAACTTGAATCTGTTCCCAAGCTATGGTCACTCAAACCTGGCTCAAAACAAACTTTTATTCCCTTTGAGGTAAGAGCTGTGATTTGTGTCCACAGTTATTAAATTGTTTCTTTTGCAGAACTTTTAAGGGCTAATATGGCGTTCTTCCGATTTGGATATCTCTCCAGTCCCTCTCTCCTCTTTCAATTTTCAAGAAAGTAGAATGCTAGCTCTTTGCAAGCACTCCCGCAACCCCCCTAAGCAGAGAGACATCCTCAGCACTGTTACTGCGTTTATTGCTGCCTCCAGGAATTTACCTGCTTTATTTAGGCTGCTAAGTTAATATGTACTCTCTGCTAGACCTTTGATCTGTAAGCGATTTGAAGGTTTTGCACAGATAAGGCCAGCTCAGAGCTTGGTGTCAGGAGGCACTTCTTAAAAGCATGTTAAACAAAGAAGTTGGCCTTGCTTTTTTCCAAAAGCTTACAACTCCAAATCTGTGGTGGAAAGGTCCTTCCTCGGGAGTTTTTAGATGAGATTAAAAAAAAAACTAATCTGCTAGACCCATAGCCTTTCTATGTCTCAGGGACAAGGTTTAAGAATTGAGGAGATGGAAAATATGGAAGCCTAACTTGCACCAAGCTGCTAATACTATCCAAATAGGTTTGTATTCACTAATAAATATTGGAAGATAAGAATTGACTTTTTATTGTAGGTAAGGAGCCAGGACTCTCGAGAGAATGTTTTAATGAAGAGGTGTCAGCCTCAACAGGATGTTAAGTAGACTACAGTCCTGGTTCCATTATTCTTAGATCTCACCAGTGACACAATAGAATTCAGATTACTCTGTGAGCAAATCCTCCCCCCCCCCCCATTCAGGTGCATTCCAGAGAGAACATGTCTTTAAAATAGCTACATAAACATTTGGATCTTTCTTTATTTTTCACAGGGCTAGTAGTTGTTCCTGTTTAGGTAGATATACATTTGCTGAGTTTTGAAACAGAGAGATGAATGTCATTTTTACATGAAGGCTTCTCGGCCATCACTATTGACCTTTGAGCTAAAGAATTCTTTGTTCTGTGTGATAAGGCTAGTGGGGCAGCCTTGCACATTGTTGGGAGTTCATCAGCGTCCTTGGCCTCTAGATGCTGGCAGCAAACTCATGCTTGGCTGTGACAATAATGTCTTAGACATTGCCAAATGGATCTGTGTGTGTGTGTGTATGTGTGTGTGTGTGTGTGTGTGTGTGTGTGTGTGTGTCTGTCTGTCTGTCTGTCTGTCTGTCTGTCTGTTTAATGGGTCTTAAGTTTACTTAGACTCTGTTGGTTACCCACTATTATGTCATTGGGGATACCATGCTGGTCCAGTCATTGTCTTGATTCATAGGCTTGACAGTGGAGTATTACTACTGACTGCTCCTCTGCCCTTAATAGCTTATGTAACATCTTCTGATACTGTGAGAGCCAAAGAAGGCTTCTAGGTCAGGTCCAGCTCAATTCTTCCAAGTACTGCTTCCAAAGTGTGTGTTGGCTTCAGCAATAGGTTTTTGTGTGCTTGTTTGTTTGTTTTGCTCTGTTTATTTGTTTAATGTTTGGGGAGACTGCTGTATTTTTTAGACCAACAACATAACAGGAGGTTTCCCATAGCAGGCACTAAGGGGGTTGCTAGACAGTGCACATCTCTTGTGGGGCACATTATCGCTCCTTTAAACAAACAAAACCTACATATACACACATGGACACACATATATGTTTAAAGTAAGTTTATAAAATAATGTCGCCCTATGGATTTTTAAAACAACCTCAGTGTTATTTATCTCTTCTTCTCGATCTCCCCTCCCCTCCCAATTTTAAAGCCTCCTCCCACCTTTTCCACTGTCCCATTTCTAAAGCCTCTTCTCGCCCATCTTCCCTCCTACTTATCTGGCTTCCTGAGATACTTCAGATTGTGTACTCAAGTTCAGAGCTGGAATCCACAAATAAAAGATGACATTATGTATTTGTATTCCTGGTTTGAGTCATTTCCAGTGGCATCCATTTACCTACACATTTCATTATTTCATTTTTTTCTCTATAGCTGAGTACAATTCCATTGCCTGTGTGTGCATGCACACACGTGTGTGTGTGTGTGTGTGTGTGTGTGTGTGTGTGTGTGTGTACAACATTTTCTTTATTCACTCATCAGCTGAAAGACATTTTGGTTCTTTCTATTTCCTAGCAACAGGGGATAGAGAGGCAACAAACATGGCAGAGCAAGTAGCTGTGGAGTTGATGTTGAATCCTTTGGGTGGATGGTGAAGAATGGTGCAGCTGGGTCACATGGTGGATTTCTTTTGCTTATTTGTTTATACTTTCCCACATTGATTTCCATAGTGGCTTTGTCAGTTTACAATCCTACCAATAGCCAATGAGGTCGCCCTTTCCCCAGGTCTTCACCAGAACTTGTTGCCAATTTGTCTTCTTGAGCTTAGCCATTCTGACTGGGATGAGATGAAATTTCAAAGCGGTTTTTAATTTTAATTTTCAATTTTCATTTCACAGAAATTTTATTCCTGTGATTGCTACGAATGTTGAAATTTTTTTTAATGTTTTTTAGTAATTTTTATTTCTTCTTTTGAGAATTCTCTGTTCAGATTCTTAAGCCATTTTTAAAATTGGGCTATTTGTTTGATTCTTTGTTTTTTGAGTTCTTTGCATATTCTGAATATTAATTCCCCATTAGCTATATGGCTGACAAAATTCTTTCCCGTTTGTGGATTTCTTCACTCAATTGACTGTTTCCTTTGGAAGTACAGCTTTCTGGTTTTATGACGTTCCTGTTTCTCAGTTGTTGGCCACGATTCCTGAGCAAATGGAATTCTATTTATACAACTCCTCCTCCTGCTCCTGTATCCTGTAGGTGCTGCCTGTGTTTTCTTCTAGCAGTTTCGGTGTTTCAGGATTCACATTTATATATTTGATCCATTTGAAGTTAGCTTTGTTGTAAGGTGATAGATATAGGTCTGCTTTCATTCTTCTGGTTAGGGACATCCTCTTTTTCCAGAACAGCTTTTTAAAGATGCTTTTTCCCAGTATGCATCATTGACATCTTTATAAAACATCAGAAGGTGGTAATTACAAGAACTCATGAGTCTTTTTACATAAGGTAATCAGATGTACGAATGTAAGCACGGTCTTGGTACAACGAACATAGTGATATCGAGACATTATGTCGAACGTGAGACCGTACTATTGCGTACGACATAACCAGAAAGACAAGTATTAACGCGACAAATAGGTCTATCAAACACGGAGGCATACTAAAATTCTTACCAAGTAGGTTAAAGACATTTCTTCGTTGTGAGGATTTTGACTGGAATGGTGTTGAATCTGTACATTTATTTTGGTAGAACGGTCATTTTCATATGGATTCTACCAAACAATGAGTATGAGAGGTCTTTCCGACTTCTGGTGTCTTCTTCAGTCTCTTTCTTTGGAGACTTAAAGTTTTCATTTTGGAAGTCTTTTACCTCATTATTGGGTTTTTGAAGCTATTACAAATGGGAGTGTTTCTTAAATCTCTTTCTTAGCATGTTCACTAGTGGTTATAGAGATAGGCTACTAATTTTTGTTAAATTGATCTTGTTTCCTGACACTTTTTTTTTTTTAAAGATTTATTTTATTTATTTATTATATGTAAGTACATTGTAGCTGTCTTCAGACACCCCAGAAGAGGGCGCCAGATCTTGTTACGGATGGTTGTGAGCCACCATGTGGATGCTGGGATTTGAACTTATCACCTTCAGAAGAGCAGTCGGGTGCTCTTACCCGCTGAGCCATCTCACCAGCCCCTCCTGACACTTTTTATAAAAATTTTTCCAGTGAAAGTTTTGGACCCTCTTATGTATGTCATTTTATCCACAAATAAGGATACCCAGGCTACCTCTTCTCCTATTTATATCACTTTAATTTTCTTCTTTTGTCTTTATCTCTCTAGATATTACTTGCTACATTTTGCTAGTGGACAGCCCTGTCTCATTCCTAATTAGTGGAATTGCTTCTGGGTTTTTCTCATTCCTAATTAGCAGGATTGTTTCCGGTTTTTCCTCCACGTAGGATGATGTTGGCCATGGGTCTATCATATATAGCACTTTTATGCTAAAGGTCCCTCCAAGACCTCTATTGTGAAGGCATGTTGGATTTTTTCAAAAACCTTTTCTTATTTATTGAGAGAACCAGGTGACTTTGTCAGTAAGTCCATTTATATGACTTACTCTGTTTATTAACTTACATATGTTGAGCCATCTCTAGGATAAATCTCTCATATTAAAGAGATTAAGAAATAGTTTCTTCTAGACCCAGATGACTGGGGAGAAAGTAACCATGTCCTTTGGAGAAAGATTTAGGTTATTCCAAATAATATGTTTCAACATAACAGTTTCATGAAGGCTTATAGTGATAGAACAAGAGAGCCATAAGTCAAATACATTTCAAATATATCAATGGGAATATCAGGTAGGTGGTTAAAAGAAATTTAAGCAATCTCTGCAATGGGCCTCAGATATCAACTGATGACATTCCTAACTTTTGGGTAAGTAGAGGTGAGGCTCTGTTTTATATATTCCAAAAGGATTACTAATGCAAACAGAGCGATCACAAACAGCTAGGAAATAAATGGCTATTTAAAAGACTAAACCCAAGATAATTTGGTTTTGGGCCTGCAATATTTCAACTCTTCCTATCAACTAAAGTACTAATGAGTCAACTAGACTTCTATAATGTTTAATCTAGCTCGCTCTTCTCTCTCTCTCTCTCTCTCTCTCTCTCTTACTCTCTCTCTCACACACACATTTCTGGAAGTGTCAGATGTTAGTGTACATTGCCTAGTATCCAATGTCTTGCTAAGTTCTGACACACAACTAAGCCTTGGCTACAATATTATTCAATATATATTTTTGTTAGTTAAATAAAATAATAGGATTTTGTCTATACAGCTTGAGGAATCCTTTTCTCTAACTTTTTCTTGACTTGAGATTCAGTATTCTCATCTAAACACATCAAGAAACTTGGCAAAAATTAAGATTCAAGTGAGTGTGTGTGGATGCGTGTGTGTGTGTGTGTGTGTGTGTGTGTGTCTATATTGTGTATGTTTTCTGTGTGTGTGTGTTGTGTGTCTATGTGGGTATGTATCTGTTTGTGTTTTTGTGTAAGTCTGTGTGTGTTCCTGTATATGTGTCTCTGTGTGTGAGAATTTACACAATGTCAGATAACCAATATTTGCTCTGTGCAAAGATCTAAGATAAATTCTAAGAAACAGTGAACTGGTAAATGTTTTCATAACAGAAAAAAGTAATTTCCTTATCTTTGTATTCATGTACAGAATTTTTATCATAGCTGAAACAGAAGAGAATCCTGAACAGCAAAATAAATTATTTATTCTGATTGAATACTATTCTGACTAGGGCCTCGTTATGTTCATAAATACGAGATCTCTAAGGTACAGTTATAATCATTTTATAAGACAAAATGAGACTGTGGGATGGAAAATATATATGAAATGTGAAACTCTGTCCTTGGAATCTGATGGAAATGTCCCTGCACTTTTCCCCACTACAGATTCAATCGACTACGATAAGTTTTACACCTCAGTACAGCAAATCTTTGGCCCCGAAGTGAAAAATCAAGATGTGAAATGTTTTTACAGGAAGCTCTGCAACAATCCGGATGCAGCTTTCGACTGGTGTGAGGTACTTGCGTTGTGTGCACATAATTCAAAACTCAGGTCTTATTTGACTTTTTTCAGAACAAGCAATTAAAAATGTTACTCCCACCAAAGCTAAATCTGCAATATGTACACAGAATATGACTTTGTCTACAGCCATAAAGGCATAGCGGATGGCCCACAGGAAAGGGAAGAAACAGGCAGCTATTTAACTATATTAACCATGAGTATTTTCTTTTAAAGACAGGGTCTTACTCTGTAGCCCCAGTTGGCCTGGCACTCATGTAGACCAGGCTGGCCTTGAACTCCCAGAGAGCTGCTTGTCATCAGTGCCATTGACAACAATCAGGATTTTATGTGGCTTTGTTGAATCTGCCAATGAAACATTTCTCCCCAGTACTCTCACTGTGTATGTGCCTTCAGAGCGTTCAAATCATTGGCAGAAATGTAGGGGTTTAGTTGGTCACTTCTGTCAACACTTGAAAATGGTTTCTGATGGGCAGAATATTGATGCACGTTATTAAAACATCTGGCTCACTCATATCTGAGTGGATCTCGTAGACAAGAGAAAACATGATGGCTTTGAATATTTTACTATCACATTTAACAGCATTACCAGAGTTTTGGCAGCAAAGCCTGCCTTCTAGCAGTCCTAAAAAGCTAAGGTCAGCTATTCATCTTCAATAAGTTAACTAAAGAGACAATTGATCGTGGAAAACAGAGAACAGAGATTTATTTCCAGTGGTCACATTGGAAATAGGAATAAAAGAGTCCAGTGACAACCCCCATCTTTGAGGGCACTAATATGAAGCTTAAGTTTAAGTAGAAGGCAAGAGGTGCTTTAATGTAAGCAGTCACGGTCACGATATGGGTCCGGCCTATCACAGGTAGGTCGTTGCCTATGCCCCAGTCTGCCCTGTGAGGTTCAACTAGTCCTGAGAACACAGTGAAATCTTCCTGGGTGGCAGGTTCCTCTGGTTGGTACCAAGCTTCCAGCTTTTCCCTTACCGACAAATAGGATTCCTAGGGAAAGTTCTCTCTTTATGGCCAACTGTTTCAATAGACTAATAACAAAGTTTCATTAGACTATCTCCTCTCTTAGAAAAGCAGTTATGGCATCTAATGGATATGTGTAAGTGAAATTTTAATGACGGCCAGACTCAGGAAAAGTTCTGTCTTATGTTTAACTACATATAGGCCATCACAAAATTGAGCATATAAAGAACTCCTATAAAATACAATTTAGAAACAATTTAGAAACTTGGAATAGAAGAAATCCTGAACTAGGTAACTAGCAAAAGTTACTAATTAACTTTAGGAAAGATTACAACCAAAAAGAGCTTCTATGGACTTTAAGGGGATATAATTCTTATGAATATTTCTACTAATATGCTAAAAAAAAAACCCTGAACAGCTATCCAAATCATTTTCAGAGGCTAAAAAAACAGAGTTGAACAAAGAAAACAAAAAGCAAATATTACTTATGAATAGAAATGCTAACATTTTAAATAATGTTTATCAAACACTAAAAAATTTCTGGGTAGAAAAGTGGAGATGGTTCAGTATTAGAAAAGCCACGAGTTAGATTGCTTCTAACAGCTTAGAGGGGTAAGAAGACTAATCCTAACAGACTGCAGCAAAGGAAAGCCACAGCTCTACACAGGCGGGTTTTATAACCAGCTCACAGGGCACGGTAAGGCTCAGTCATTTCCACACACTCTATGGGTGCTACTGAGACACACTAGTGGAGGCAAACAGCCTTGACAGAACACGAACGGCCTGTGAACCTTCACTAGTCACTGCCTGGCCCTTTCTCAGAAGAAGGTTGCTGACTCTGGATCTTTAAGATTAAGTAAAATAAAAATAAGAAAGATGGTTGACAAAAATTCAGCAGCTACCTCTACTTTAAACACATACATACACACACACACACATGCACACACACACACGCACACACACACACACACACACACACACACACACACACACACACACACACACACACCAGTAAAAATGAAAGGGAATTCACTTTAGATAAAGGATCCTGGGTTTTCTTCTACTTTTTTTTCCCCTTATGCATCTAGAATAAATGACCATACATTTAGCAATTTAAGAGGGAAAAAAAGTAGCCCTGTATTACATCATAGTTTCCACTGACAAGGAGTCTGGGAACTGGACCTGGGCAATTCTCATACAATCCCCTAAAGCTGCAGCCAACTGTTAGCTAGGCTGTGCTCTCTGGAGAAAAATAGAATCTAAGTTCACAGGTTGCTGACAGGATCTATCCCCTTGCTGTCTTACAAAAACAAAAACAAAAACAAAAACAAAGCAAAACCAAACCAACCAAACAATGCTCTTCATTTCTGTGGTTGAGTTTCAATGTCTCTTATTTGTTTTTTCTCATCCTTACACCCGAGCAAAGGTCCCACTGGGGTTGGGATACTCACCCTGCTTAGCTGACAGGCAGAACCAGAGAGTCAGCTACAGTAAAACGTTCAAAACACTAATGAAAAAGTTTGTACCTAACTTAATGACCCTATAACAAATCTCATAAAAGCTCCGATAAGAAAACTTGACAAATAAGACCTTGTACAAATTAGAAATCCCTCCCACAAACTGCTTGTAAATACGTACAAAGCTTGGCTCATAACAGAATAGCTCATAGATTCTGCCATGCAGCAAATTCACACATTATGTCCTGTTTTCTTCTTCTTCTTCTTCTTCTTCTTCTTCTTCTTCTTCTTCTTCTTCTTCTTCTTCTTCTTCTTCTTCTTCTTCTTCTTCTTCTTCCTCTTCCTCTTCCTCTTCTTCCTCTTCTTCTTTCTTCTTTCTTCTTCCTCCTCCTCCTCCTCTTCCTCCTTTACAACTCCAGTTCAAAGAGATCTGACACAGACACATATGGAGACAGAACAGCAATGCACATAAAATAAAAGAAGTAAATCATTAAGAAAAGAAAATTGGGCTGGAGAGATGGCTCAGCCGTTAAAGGCTAGGCTCACAACCAAAAATATAAGAAAAGATGTTTAGAGTTAAAACAGAGACATGGGGGAAAAAATCCAGAGAGAATTTTCACATTTTAAAAGCCATGAGTTTCTAAAAAGATTTCCAAGGAAGAAACCATGTGATAATTCAATTTGATGACGAGATCACGTCAGATGATGGGAACCCGTCTGGGCCTCTGGTGGTTTGTTTTTGGTAGAGATTTTCAGCTTGGTTAATTGAATTTGATGCCCTGTCTCTCTGGAACCAACCATGAATTATTGTTTATGTTGCTTAAATTATAGAAAATTAGACTTAATATACATTAAATGAAATTTCAAAGCACCTTTCAGATATTACAAAGGACAGGAGACCCAGTACCCTGAGCATAGGTGGGCTGAGGTGTGCATATGCTCTCTCTGGTTGGATGGTTCAGGCACACGCACACACACACACATACACACACACACACACACACACACACACACACCAGGACATTCAGAATAAGAGCACAAAACATTGCGCTCATCTTCAGTGAGTAATACAACCACAGGAAAGCTCAGGTGGGAAAGATCCTCCCTGGGAACTGAACCCTTAGCTGCTGTAGACCTGGATGCTGAAGAAATTTCTTCTGCCACA
Source organism: Mus minutoides (assembly GCA_902729485.2). NCBI lineage: Eukaryota > Metazoa > Chordata > Mammalia > Rodentia > Muridae > Mus > Mus minutoides. The sequence continues at coordinate 318,346 of LR750314.1, read as the reverse complement.
TAGGGCTGTAACTATTGGAAGTGTGATCTGTCTGAGTTCATGTGTGCTATAAGTATAAAATGCACAGATCTCAAAAGCATTGTAGGGAAAATGCAAAACATTTCACAGTGACCTTTAATGTTGATTATATGTTGAAATTATGTTTTCAACACACTAATAAAGTTGATTTCATTTTGGTTTTATGTCTTATGTACCTTCTATGAGATGTAATATTATATATGTGGCTTATATTATATTTCTATTGGACATCACAGAAAATGTCAAAATAAGAATAGAATGAATTCTTCCTGACCAACAAAGTCAGGCTTTTACCAGCAAACAATAAAATACTGTATCCATTCACATCTCTTAGAAGACTCTAACTTGGCATTTTGGTGTTACATCTTGTTTGAATTTATTTATTTATTTTTAAAACATTTACTTATTTATTTATTTATTTATTTATTTATTTAATGCATATGCGTACACCACCATTGCTCTCTTTAGACACACCAGAAGAGGGCATCAGACCCCATTACAGATGGTTGTGAGCCACTAAGTGGTTGCTGGGAATTGAACTGAGGTCCTCTGGAAGAGCAGTCGGTGCTCTTAACTGCTGAGCCATCTCTAAAGTACTGTTTGAATTATTTTATTCAATAATAATACTTTATTAATTCTTTCAGTATTTTATGCATTGTATTTTGATTATATTTACTACTCTTCCAGTTTCTTCCAGATGTGCCCTCTACCTGACTGGGTCTCTAAAACTATGCACCTAAGATAATATCAACAGACTTCTTTAATTTGAAGGTCATGCATTTTTTATATGAGCATGAAGCAATTGTTTTACACTTTTGCTACTGACCAAAACTGTTACCTTGGAAATGCAAGCTTCAAATCACATACTGTAAAGGTATCCAGGACTCCTATTCCCCATAAATGCTGAGAAGTTATTAAGCATTGCAATAATGTGTCAGAAGTGAAAGTAGCAAGGTCAATCATCTGTTTTGAAGTTTTTCTTAGCATATATTTGCGACACATAATGACGGGTTTCCTTACCACATGCCTATGCACTTGTATGGTGTATTTGGACCGTAGTCACCCATCACGTAGTCACTCGTCACCCGTCACTGTCTCTTGCCCCTTCTCCTTCTCCTGTCTCGTTGTTCTTTTCAACTGGTCATGTTTCTACTTTCATATCTTGTCAAAATCTATCACTTTTGCAGGAGTAGAGGTAGCACGTACATCTCTGAGGCTATGGCACTAAAGGGTGTGTATGATAAAGTGCGTGACTGTCCAGTGTACTCAACAGGAAAGGTACCGAGTGGGAGGTTTTAGCTGGCAGGGAGGACACCTAGGGCACCACTCCTCACATGTTGACATCAACTAAGTTCCTATCTGGCACTTGGTGCAGTCCAAGTGCATTATACTCTCTCTAATTACTATGACATCTAAGCACCCTCATCTTTATTTAAGGGGGTCATTCCTGATGATCATTTTTCAGATGAGGAAAACTCAGGCACAGAGAACTCCAGACACTGGCTTGAGATCCTGTGACTGTTGGACAGTAGAGCCAGGACTTGAATTGGTTTCCATGTCCTGATGTGTGTGATTCTGCCTTGAAGGAGGACATTGCTCCCACAATCCTTCATACATCCCTTCTCAGACATACCATCACTATCTCCATAGTGATGCTACAGAAATGACAAGTCATGGTGATTGGCTGCATATAAACTATTTGAAGTTACTGTAAACACAGCACACAGTTTAAAATTAACTGTACTGAGTAGAATTCTCCCACTCCAAGAAACACCGAACCTTATTGACAGGGAACTGAGGAATCCCGGTCCCACTGCTGGTTCACTTTGGCCTCACCATGATTTCACATGACTATCTCAGGTTACATAGGCAGCCAAACATACATTAATGATGCTGAACAGTGCTTATAAAATGAGAACATACAAAAGTGCCCTCCTTCTCAACAGTCCTGGTCCCAGTTATACAGTCAGTCATTATTTTATGAAATTATGAAAGGAATTTGCTCATGGATTTAAGGAACTGACCACAAGAACTTAATATGGGGAGATTATCCTAGATAATCTAGGTGGCTCAAAGTCTTTTAAAACAAGATAGGAAGAAGCAGGGAAGGGTCCCAAGCACAGAGGAAACTTGAAACTCTGCTGCTGTTGCTGAGAAGGAAGGACTTGGGTGTAGGACTGAGTAGAAGCCCCTGAGATCTAGGCAGTGACAGCTGACCAGCAGCAGGCAGATCAACCTTATGCCAACAACCTGAGTGATATTGAAAACTGATTCTTCCCAAAGACTCCAGTAAAAACACTTTTCTACTGTGTCTTAGATTTGAGTCCACTGAGATCCATTTTGGACTCTACCTTATGAAACTATGGGTTGATAAAGAGGCTTTCTTTAATGTCAGGTTTGTGGCCATTTGTTTTGGTGGCATTAAGAAAAAAAATAATACAGCAAGGTAGGTGGTTGGGCAAGGAGATGGCTCAGTGAGTAAAGTGCTTTCTTAAGGATGAAAACTTGACTTCAGAATCCCCAGCATCCACATAATAGGTAGCACAGTAGCAGAGCATGCTAGAACCCCAGTGCTGGACCAACAGAGACAGGTGGAACCCCAGAGCTGTCCAACAGCCTGGCTGGCTGGGTGAGCTCCAGCCTCAGTATTAGACCCTGCCTCAAAAACAAGAGAGTGATAGAGGAAGACACAGATATAGGCACGCACACACACATACAAGCAGTTCTCAGAACTCTTAATCCCTTTAAAAAATTATCAGTTATCAATAAAAGAAAATTTCTACTTATTAACAAATAAGTTAATAGGAGTTATTTGGCTGCTAGTAGATTTTGAGACAGACTTTTCTTGTGTTGTCCGGATTGGCCTTAAACTGGTCTCAAATATTTTGCCTCAGTCTTTCAATAATTGAAGCCAAGGGCTTGTGTCACTGTGCCTGGCTTACAGCTTAACATTTTTCACATGCCTCTAATTTTGAAACTTTCACAATTTGATCATTTATTCACAAAGATCGCATTTTAAGATTCAGAATATCTTATTATAGCAAGTTAGCAAATTTTCATGCAACACCTGGAAAAGTGGGCAGCTAATCAAATAAAAATCTGAAATCCTATCAAGATTCATAGACGATGGTTAGGAATAATCACTCACGGTCAACAGTCCTAGCTGAGGCCGGGTCTGATGAAGGCTGATTTCATTTTCAAACAAGGTCAGGACAGTAATCAATCCTTCCATAGAACAAGGACACAGACTTGATGCATGGAGACACCTCAGGGAAAAGTGCCAGTGTCTCCTCAGCTATCAAACTAGATCAGTGCAAAGTGTGCTAACTGTCAAAGTCCTGTTAATTCCAGGGACTCTCTACATGGATATCGTAAAGCAAGGTGCGTTCCATCTCAGATAGACTTTGAATTCAGCTAGCTTAGAATCTGCTGTTACTTGACTCTGATACACTGTTCACGTTTACTTTGTTGTTTGGGATTTTAGATCTTTGGATACTTCTCGACTGATGAGGATTCTCTTACTTCGCAGATGGATGAAGAAAATTTGATTTTTCTTGTGTCTAGAAAACAGCGAATTGTGATTGCAGGTGACTTTTACATTATTTGTATGAATTTTAATATTTTTTCTCTAAAACTGAACACTGGGAAGACACTATTTCTAAAGAATCACCCTATATGTCGTCACTCCGTTCCCCATGAGAGCAAAGAAGAGCACTTTGGGTTCAGTATGGAGAGGAGCTACCTAGAATTGAAACTGACAGCTTCTTCTTGCTCTGAAAGACAATACAGAATGTGATTGAGAAAAGAAGCTAGCATGTGAAGAAGCTTGGACCTCAAGTGAAGTCTGTCTATGAAGGTATCCTATTGGTACATGCTCCAATGTCACCAGAAGGAACTGTGTGTCTTTACAGTATTCTTGAAGCGTCCCCAAGTGAAGCTCCTCCCAAGCTCCTCCCCTTGATTCTTCTAAAGACAGTATCTCTGATCTGAGTTTGAGGCAGCCATAGATAGACATTAGTTCAATTCAGGTCCTTTCCAGTTTCCAACTGTCCTCTATTTTTTTCAAACCTAACCCTTGTATTTGGGTACTTCAACCTCTCCACTGTTGACACTTTGGGTTTTTGTCGTTGTTTGCTTCAAGTCTGAAAAGGGTTGGGAAGTACTTTAGTTTGGGTTATTGCTGTGAAGAGACACCATGACCAAGGCGACTCCTGGACAAATGGATGGAACTTGGAAATATCATCCTGAGTGAGGTAACTTAGTCACAAAAGAACACACACGGTATGAGGTATGCACTCATTGATAAGTGGATATTAGCCCAAAAGTTCAGAATGCCCAAGATTCAATTCACAGACCATATGAAGCTCAAGAAGAAGGAAAACCAAAGTGTGGATGCTTCAGTGCTTCTTAGAAGGAGGAACAAAATACTCACAGGAGGAAATATGGAGACAAAGTGTGGAGCAGAGGCTGAAGGAAAGGCCATCCAGAGACTGCCCCACCTGGGGATCCAGCCATCAAACCCAGACACTATTGTGGATGCTGAGAAGCGCTTGCTGATGAAAGCCTGATATGGCTGTCTCCTGAGAGGCCCTGCCAGAGCCTGACAAATACAGAGGTGGATGCTCGAAGCCTACCATTGGATTGAGTGCAGGGGAGTCCATGATAGACAAGTTGGAGAAGGGACTGAAGGAGCTGAGGAGGTTAGCAGCCCCATGGAGGGAGCAACAGTGTCAACAGGCCAGTACCCCCCGGAGCTCCCAGGGACTGGACCACCAACCAAAGAGTACATATGGAGGGACCCATGGCGCTGGCCACATATGTAGCAGAGGACAGCCTTATTGAACATCAGTGGGAAAAGAGGCCCTTGGGCCTGTGGGTGTTCAATGCCCTAGTGTAGGAGAATGCCAGGGAGGGAATACAGGAGTGGGTAGGAGGGTGGGGAAGCACACTCAGAGGCAGGGGAAGGGGGAATGGGATAGGGAGTTTCATGGTGGAGGGAGACCTGGAAAGGTAAACAAAGAAAATATCCAATTTAAGAAAAAGAAAGAGAGGGAAGAGAGAGAAAGACAGAGAGAGAAGAAAGAAAGAAAGAAAGAAAGAAAGAAAGAAAGAAAGAAAGAAAGAAAGAAAGAAGAAAAGAAAGAAAGAAAGAAGAAAGAAAGAGAAAGAGAAAGAAAAGAAAGAAAGGAGAGAGAGAGGGAGGGAAGGAGGGAGGGAGGAAGGAAGGAAGGAAGGAAGGAAGGAAGGAAGGAAGGAAGGAAGGAAGGAAGGAAAGGCAGGCAAACATTTAATTGGGCCTGGCTTCCAGTTTCACAGGTTCATTCCAGTATAATCATGGTGGGAAGCATGATAGCATGCAGGCAGACATAGTGCTGGAGAAAGAGTTGAGAGCTCTACTTGTGGATCTGAAAGCAGCAGAAAGGATCTGCTCTACACAGGCAGCCCACAGGAGGGTCTCTTCCACACTTAGAGGGCGCTTGAGCATAGGGGACCTCAAAGACTGCCTATACAGTGACATAATACCTCCAGTTGGGCCTAGGGTAGCAGGCAGAGGATGAGAAGTGCCTAGCCGTTGAGCTAGACGGCATATTAAACATAAGCTAATGTGTGTGTGTCTTTCATTCGAAGTTCCAAAAATTCCCTGGGCTGGTGGTTGGAAGCACGACTTTCCAGGAGCATAAAGTGGTGTAGCTAAAACTCACTGCTTCATCTGGTGTTCCTTTAAAAATACATTTCAGGGTGAGAGTGTAGCTTAGTAGTTACAGTGTGGGTTAAAAACCCAAACAAACAAGAGTTAACTCACAAGACAGCTATATCAGGGTCCTTTCAGCAAAATCCTGCTGGCATGTGCAATAGTGTCTGGTTTTGGTGGCTAATTATGGGATGGATCCCTGGGTGGGGTAGTCTCTGGATGGCCCATCCTTTCGTCTTAGCTCCAAACTTTGTCTCTGTGACTCTTTCATTGGGAAGAGAGGCCCCTTGGTCTTGCAAACTTTATATCCCCCAGTACAGGGGAATGCCAGGGCCAAGAAGTGGGAGTGGGTGGGTAGGGGAGCAGGGTGGGGGGGGTATAGGGGACTTTTGGGATAGCATTTGAAATGTAAATGAAGAAAATATCTAATAAAAAATTGAGAAAAAAATTTAAAAACTGAATAAATAAATAAATAAATAAATAAATAAATAAATAAATAAATAAACTCACTCTGAGAAGTATACTGCCTTGTCCTTCAGCCAGTGGGTAGGTGCAGGAGCATCAAAGAAGCTCGTGTTATTTTCCCAAATGCACAGAATGTTGTTAGAAGCCTTAAGATAGCATTAAGGCAGTTTTTTTCTTTTATCAAGGCAAGCCTGAGATAATGTTAGGACTTTAGTCTCTGTTGACCATGGTGGTGACAAAGCAAAGGCCATTAAGAGGTGAGAAAAATCTCAAAATAGAAAGCTTCCAAATGATGTCTAGAAGCCCATTCTCTCTGAAATGTGTCCATAGTGGTGTGTGTATATTCTCGGAGAGTCGTGGGAGGCTCAGGGAGTTGCAAGTTCTTTGGGAATTCATAGACCATATTTAGCTGAAACACTCTATAGTCATATTATGTCTCTAAGGATAATTAAAAACCAAGCAGCATTTGTGGGTGTTTAGGTTTTGTTGCTGTTTGTCCTTTTGGGTTTTTTGTTTGTTTTTTGTTTTGTTTTGCTTTTTGTTTTGGTTTTGTTTTTGGCTTTATTTAATTTTAAGTAACTTGGGGATTGTAGTGAAATACTGGTTATTTTCTTTTTCTTCTTTTACACCAATAACAAATAAATTTTAAAACCTCTGGGAGTTGACACTACTTGTGTGCTTTTGACAGGCAGTAGACGACGCGATGTGATCAAATGCATTGTGAAGGTCCCACAGCTGGATTTATTGATAGCAGCATCTCAGAAAGGATTAATCACCGTCTTCAACAGCCAGGTAACTTAGAATCTTGGCCCCTCCCCCTCGTCCTGCTCCTCCCCCCTTTTTCTTCCTGTGTTTTGTTTTATCTATGCACTATCCAGATGTTTCTAAAAACACAAAAACATTTCTGTGTGATTTAAGGAATAAAATCGTTAGTGATAAGGGGATTGCAGAGCCTTGGGTTCATCCCTCAGGTTTGACTGCTGAGAAATGTTTGGTGTTGTTTCTCAGAGTGTCATCGTGACAGCCACCATGGCAGCCACCATGGAAAAGGTTGATCTGAATAATTTCCCAGATAAAACACACATGCTAGCCAAGTAATACATGATCCTCTGAGGATAGTGGACTTGGAGGAGATAAAATGTCTCAGGTGTGCCAGGCAGTGGTTGGTGCACACCTTTAATCCCAGTACTTGGAGGCAAAGGCAGGTGGATCTCTATGAATTCAAGGGCAACTGGGTCTACAGAGTGAGTTCCAGGATTGCCAGGCCTACATAGAAACCCTGCCTCAAAACAAACAAACACAAACAAACGAGTCTCAAGGGTAACACCTGGCTTTCTGTGATGTTGAATAGGGAACTTTATGAGCCTCGTGTCTTCACACCAAGATAAAGGGACAATACGAAGATCAAATCCAGTGTCGAAGTAGAAACACTAATGTTTATGAATAATAAATTTATTTATTTATTTTTATTATTCATTTATTTTGGGGGGTGTTTTTCAATACAGCATTTCTCTGTGTAGTCCTGGCTGCCCTGGAACTCACTCTGTAGACCAGGCTGGCCTTGAATTCAGAGATCCATCTGCCTCTGCCTACCAAGTGCAGGTTTAAAGGTATGTGCCACCAATGCCTAGCTAGTAATAAAATCTTATGTAAATGCAAAATATTGCTGTTATCAATCTTTCTAAATTTATACATTTTGAGCTTTCTCATTTTTTGAATGTGAGAGATTTCAACAGACTGTGCGGTGGTGTGTCCTACATAACATCTCCATTGTGAAAACAAGAGAGGCAGTCTTGCTGCAAAACACAGAGTAAAGATTCCAAGTTCATTTTTAACTGAAGACAAGGGCAGGCTTTATTCGTACAAGAAAAAAACTGTATTTGAAATAGTCATTGTTTCCAAAATCTATGTTAGCCCTTCAATAACACTCAGCTCAGGGAGTTTTCCAGAAGATCACATCTAGGGCAATGAGACTGTTAGGCAAAGGCCATCTGGACACTGGGCTATTGGTTTTGTGGACAAAGCCTGCTGTGTAGCCTGCTATACACACAGCTATGGTACTTAATGTCTTTAGGCCCCAGACCCCATCCAGAGCAATAGATTTTGCTTCCCAACATAGTTAGTTGTGCTGGTTAAATAAGTGAATACAGGCGCTGGAGAGATGATGAGTTAAGAGCACTGACTGCTCTTCCAGAGGCCCTGAGTTCAATTCCCAGCAACCACATGGTGGCTCACAACAATCTGTAATGGGATCTGATGCCTCTTTTGATGTGTCTGAAGACAGCTACAGTGTACTCATGTACAATAAATAAATAAATAGATAAATAAATAAGTCTTAAAATATAATGTGCTAGCCTCACTAAGAGGACTCAGCAAATTCTGGCAATGAGTATGGTAAACACAGGATCAGAAAACTGGTCTCTTTTACGTAAAACCCTTCTTCCTTCTCCCCTTAAAACTTTAGCTCCTTTCTCAATTTAGACCATTGTGTCTTCAGAACTTGAAACAAGAAGGGATCTATAAAACACTGTGAGGAGAGAAATAATGATCGACACTGTAAAGTGGTCCTTGATTGTGGGAAAGTAAGGTGGCTTCCTCTGGGATGCTTCACACACACCCCAAACAAAACAAAGGCCACCACAGAGAAGTTTATAGTTGAGCACATGGAAGCTTACAAAACACAGAAACTTACCTCTATTTCTTATAAAATAATATGACAGGAACCTAAAACAATGATCAAATGAAAAAAAGAGAGAGAGAGAGAGAGAGAGAGAGAGAGAGAGAGAGAGA
>LR750314.1:237754-309281 GCA_902729485.2 Mus minutoides | reverse complement strand
TGCCTGTAACCACAATGCTGGGTGGTGGTCGTTGGGGCATGGGAGATACAGGTAGATTTGGGGGAGTTTACTGGCCAGCCAAGCATAGCTGAAAGTGGGGAGCTTCAAGTTCAGAGAGAGACCCTGACTTAAGAAAATAGGTGTAGAGTAAGTGATAGAACAGAGCAGCCAATGTCTTCCTTTGTCATCCATGGGTGTGTGCACATGTACAAGCATCCACACACTTGCATATATCAGACATACAAATCCTTATAATCCCCTGACATACATAACACACACACACACACACACACACACAATGGGACTGGAGAGAAAAGAGTACTTTAAAATTGTAAACACATAATTGCCTTATCCAAGAAAGAATGAATAAAGCTAAGGATTTTCTTGGCAATAGAGACTGGAAATATCATAACAATTCATACAAAAGCTAAGGTGTTAAAGACACTAAAAATCAGAAAGGATAATAAAGAAAGGAAGAGAACTTTAAATAAATGCTTCCCACCAAAGTTGGACGTAGGGGACTATCTTAGTTTCCTTTTCCTGTTACTGTAACAAAATATGGGACAAAGCAACTAAAGAAACGAAGGGTTGACTCTGGCTCACAGTCTATGCTACAGGCCAGGACGGTGAAGTCGAGGCAGGAGACCCCTAGAATCGGCTGGTAACACAGTGCCAGCTGTCAGAGGAGAACAATGATGTTGCAGGGCCATTTGCTTTTGCAACTTTATGTATCCAGGATCCCTGTCCAGGGACTGGTCCTGCCCTGGCAGTGGTTAAGATGGTCTTCCCACATCAATCACCCTAAACAAGACAATCCCTCACAGACATTCTCAGAGGAGGCAAACTATAATCTCTATCAGTGGCTTTCAACCTGGCACTCCAATGACTCTTTTATAGGGGCCCAATATCAGCTATCCTATATATCAAATATTGACACTACAATTCATAACAGCAGCATAAATACAGTTATGAAGTAGCAATGGAAATAATTTTATGATTGGAGGGTCACCACAAAATTAAAAAAAAAAAATCTGTATTAAAGGGTCACAGCATCAGGAAGGCTGGGAACCACCCAGGTCTCGGTCATCCATCTCACTTGTAGGTACCTCCTATGAGATTCTTCAAGTTAAGGATGCTAACCACCACAGGAAATAAAAAAGGAAACACGGTGCTCTATCCTGCTCTTAAACACCTTCCTTGAAACACTAGGGTTTTTTTTTTTTTTCTATCCAGAAATAAGAACCTGAGTGTAAAACCTCTTGGTAGTCTTCTGATGAAAGACGGTTATAGCTCCATGAAAAACTATCCCTGAGCCTCCTTGCCCTGCTCTTTGGTCCATGAAGCCCATCCCTTCAGGGAAGCCATTTCCAAGCCTTTGACCAACACCATCTGAGCACGCAGACGTCATGGGGACACCTCAGCTGTGATCCTACTTTCCAGGGTCTGAGGGCCACTGCTACCTATTAGCTCTGTGCATGGGACTTATCTATGACATTTAGCCTATAGGTGCTTCAATGGAGGGCCCCTGGACAGAATGTTCTAAAGACATCCCGTAACTTGAGGAGAAGTCCTTCAAATGAACCATGTTGTATTTTTCTACATTGTTCATATGTCCACCATGTTCTGTTTAGCATTCTTTGCGCCACTCTCATCCTTGCTATATTGGTTCACATTTCTAACCTTTGATAACAAATGTTGCTTCCAATAGCTGGGGGGAAAATGAGGCGTTTGCTTGTGGAAACAACAACAACAACAATAATAATAATATCAAGAGACCAGTCACCATGGCTAAGCTAAGCACCAGCCATCGAGGTGGAAGGAAGCCTTGCCCTCGGCAAACCAAGTTGTGTTATTTCACAGAGCTAGGTGAATCTGAGAAGGAAGTAAGGAGGAAATCTCTCAGCAGGTAAGGTGATGAGTGAGATGAAGCCAGGGGTATTGTGTGCTACCATAGCGTTCCAATTCTTTTTTTTTTTTTTTTTTTTTTTTTTTTTGAGACAGGGTTTCTCTGTATATCCCTGGCTGTCCTGGAACTCAGTTTGTAGACCAGGCTGCCCTCGAACTCAGAAATCCGCCTGCCTCTACCTCCAGAGTGCTGGGATTAAAGGCAGGCGCCACCATGCCCAGCTAGCGTTCCAATTCTTACTGGAGATTCTAACTAGAGTTTATCTTTACCCACAGATGAGGGTTCAGACCAGCACCAACGTTACAGTAAGTACATTAAAATATTTTAAATATAACTCAGAGTTAGGGCTGGGATGATGGCTCTTCCAGAGTTACTCAAATCTCCACAAAGTGCCTCCTTGAAGAGGTTCTGCTTATAAAGGGTTGGAGAGAGGGCTCAGGGGTAAAGTGACTGTATGCAAATGAGAACTGAAGTTGGAATCTCCGGGGTCCATGTAAGGCTGGACCCTGTAGTGTTATGTCCGTTATCCCCATGCTTCTATGAGGATAAGATGGGAGTGGGAACGGGAGAAATCCAGGATGCTCGGAGCTCAGTGAGGTTGCTATATGCAGCATCAGTCAGTAAGAGACTGTGTCTCTCCAACAGGAAGGGAGGTAAGGACTGACACGGGGTTGTCCCGTGACCTCCACATGTGCATCATTGACATTTGCTTTACGGATCTCACACACAAACACACGAACACATACCTTACACAAAGATTTTTAAATCTTGTTTTTAATCATATTCAAAATTTACATTGTAAATTTACATCTATTGACTAGGCTCAAAAAACAAGCCTTGACTAATAGCAGAGACCCAAGTGTTACTTCCTGGCGTTCATTGATCTGCCGAGGATTCCTGGGAAGCTAGCTACTTCTTGGAATTTTAATTAAAAGCTTCTGCGTTTTAGTTTAATGCTGTTTTAACAACATTGACTCCCCCAAATTATGATAACAACATGGAAATAACTTGAGAACATTTTTTTTTTCAGCATGAAAATGCCATAGAAATTTGAGTACAATTTTGTAATTCATTTACTGCACTTATCTAGCAAGGACAGTAGTAACCTTGCAGCAGAGGGCCAGCAGTAGTGTCTTGCTTTCTGATCCACCCCCTACCCTGAGGATTTATGAGAGATGGATGGGTGGATGCTGGAGGTTTGGGGTTTTTGTTTTGTTTTGTTTTGTTTTATCCCTATTTGCATGCGCCCAATGAGTGCCCTGAACTACCAGCAGATAACACACCACATGGTAAGGGAGCCAGCGTTCTTATTAAACCTCCCAGCCTCCTCTTCTGTTCCAGAATTAACCCGCTGGGATTCCTGGTGGGCTTATGAAAAATTCAAGCCCCACGGGAGATGTTTCTGGCATTCCAAGCAATCCAGGCTGCTATTTCTGCCCAGCCTCACCTGATGCTCGTGCTGTGACAGCTTCCTGACTTGCATCTTGACCCAAGAAAGACTCATGGGCCTCATCTTGTGATCAGATAGATCAGATAGATGACTGAGCACTATGGGAGCTTTTCTAACTGAAAGTGTTAGCAGGCAGCCGGGCGGGCGGAGCAGGTGTTGAATCGCGGCCCAGAGTCTGGTTGCCCCTGTAAATAAAAGGGCTCAGTGATATGGACGGTGGAAGAGCTCACTGCTCACCCAGCTGCCTTGTTCTTCTAAGAAGCAAATTCCCAACTAGCTGAGCCAGTCTCCAGCTAATGATACTAAGAAACAAAGTGGATTGGAGAGCCCTTTTCTTTCTGTATGCCGCCCAGAAGGGAAGCACTGTAGGTTTTGCTGCCAGATGGGACTTCTAATATCAATAACCTACTTCCTGCTATCTAATACCTTTAAGTTGAAGGGAAAAAAATTGTGATTCCCAATCCCCTAGGCCCCTCTGTCTTGTGGTACTGGAAACTACACCTAGGACCTGACCCATAAATGCTCTACAACTTGAGTGTCACCCTTCAACTCATACCCTTCAACTCTATGCTTTTCTATCAGGATACCTCCTGGATTACAGGCTGCGATTACCTCGGCCAGCTAAAGCGAATTGTTGCCACCACCGAGAGGACCATTATTGTCTGGGATTATAAAGCTCAAGGGAGCAGCCAGGTACTGTGCCAGGAGAAATGGTAGTAAGAAATGAGAAGAGTGTGTGTTCAATATGAGCCTGGCTGCTGTGTAATGAGTATCTGTTATAACATGAGAGATATTACTGAGAGATGTTACTCTGTGATGGTGTTCAGCATCAGTACCTGGGAATGCTGTTTTATTTCAGAATTTCATTCAGGTCTCGTTTTGTTCTGAATTTTGAGAGTAAAGGGGCCATTCTTTTGGTTTCTGTTGCTGCTATTGAGTTTTAGTTTTATTTTGTTTTCTGAGACTGGAGGGCAGGAGGTTGGTCTTTCCATAGAGCACAGTCTAGTCTTTCCCCTCACAGATGGCTCCAAGGATCCTCTTGCTGCCAGAACAAACTCCTTTGTTCTTTTATTTTCTTCTACAAATCCAAGCATTATCTTTTTGGTTATGCCTGTCATCAAGTCCAAAGCCTCTCTCCCCAGCCCAGCATCCTTAGGGAAGCATACTTTATAAAGCCCCACAGGGCTGTAGCCTACTAAGAAACCTTCACTTATCTCAGAACCCTATGCCCATAGTCTAGACTTGGTGCTCACTTGTTTGGGCTCTCCTGCCTGCTCACTTGATTTTTAATTCAGAGAAACGTCTTCCTTATCTCTAAGGGATTCCCTTCTCTCCACATCCTGCTGGCAGGATGCTGGTAGGTGGGCAATCTGAGCACAGCAGTCCCCTGCCCCCTGCTAGCTTCTGGAGGTAGCCTTCAACTTAGGAAGATGTCCCTGCCCTTCCTGCTGCATGCAGTGGCTGCGCACTGCTAGGGAGCTACAAGCCATAGGGTATCACCACGGAATAGAACCTGCAACTGCTAACCTTCCTGCCCTTGTTGGCTCAACCTTACATTCCTCACAGCACGCCTCCAGTTCCCTAGTCTCCTCAGGCCTATCCCCTCTTGCTGGATCCTCCCTTTCTCACTTCTCCTCCCTTCTATCCCCTGCTATTCTACCCCATCCTTCCTCTCTCCTCTCCCTCTCTTGACCATGCTTGTATCTGACACTCCAGCTCCTGTTTGACAAGACAAGGCTCATGGTCTCTTCCCTCTCTGCCCTTTTCAACATTAAACTTCTAATCTGGAACTACTTCCCCCTTTGACACGAATCTTCTTCATCTATCTTTCTATCAGTATAGGTCCCAGATCAAAGGTCACCCCCCCCCCATCATACCCCACTACCACCTTTGCCCACATAACCTAAAGTGGCCTGCCTCACCTGTCCACAGCACTATGCTCCACATTTCTCTCTGGTTCCCTTCTTGCTTCCACAGAGTGATAACTTTGTTGGGTTCATCCTGTACAATCATGCCCGAAATAATGTTTGCACCTAGTTAGTGGTCACTGCACATTAGCCGATGGATCAATGGCCCTCTAAATATGTCACTTTGGACACATTTTAAGGAAGGAGAATAAATCATAGAAATTTGAGTCTACCTTCCTTCTCTCTTAGGACACTGAGTTCTGGAGAAAGAGGAATACCTGCCTATCTTAGTGAACCCTCAAACAGTTTAGAGTCACATTGCAAGAACTTGTTGCCTATGTATGGATAAACATGGAGGTTCCAATACCTTTCTCTTAGTAATTCCTTATGAAACTTATGAATATTACCTAGTGTGGATGAGACTCCTTGACTTCCAACCCTGGGCACTCCACAAACAGGCACGGTGGTATACACCTGGAATCCCAGCACTTGGAAGGCACAGGCAGGAAGGTCAGGGGTTTAAGATTTTTCTAGAATACATAGGGAGTTTGAGGCCAGTTCAGTATTTCCTTACAATGTCGAGAAAAGGCATTCTGGTTCACACAGGTAGCACTCTCTAAGATCCCCATCCTCACCCCGCCCAAGGGAGTAGCTCCCCTTTACATATGAAACACCCCAAAGTACTAAGCTGGTTCACAGCTTTAACCTTTATTTGGTTAATTTTTGCCTAGACTTTCCAAATTCTTGTATTACTGTTGGATCTAAAATGAGAAACAGCACAGAAAAAAAAATAATGAAGACAATTTTTTCTTTATCCCTCCCCTCCGTGTGTGTGTGTGTGTGTGTGTGTGTGTGTGTGTGTGTGTGTGATACTGGGGGTGGAACTCGGGACCTCATGCATGCTGAACAAGGGCTCTGGTACTGAGCGAAGATCCCAGAAATATGTATTCCTAAGAGTATAACTAATTTAAGCCCACTTCTGGTTTCAGGAGCACTACTTTGTCATCAAGCCCATGGACCACTGTCTGCTCTGTGTGTGTGTGGTGCCCCTGGCTGATCAGCTCTGCAGGGATGACATTCTCCTGGGAGATGATGGAGGGTTTGTGAACAAGTTCACCGTGAGCAGTGATGACTTTGGATTAAAGCAGGCAAAAACCAGAAAGAAATTACAAACTCAGGTCCTTGACTCTAAGAACTTTAAAAGGTAAGGGCATTGCGTGAGTAAATACTCCATTGTTCTAATAATTATAGACATTGTTCAGTTAGATACCCATACAGTGAAATGAGATGCAAGATCCTCAGTATTTTTGAAAGTCAAAGCTAAGTAAGGAATGTCTAATATAGCTTGGAGGTACATGCCTATAATTCCAGTCCCTGAGAGGCAGAGGCAGAAGAATCATGAGCTTGAGCCTAGCTTGGGCTACATAGTGAATTCTAGTCTAGCTTGGGCTACATGGTGAATTCCAGGCGAGCTTGAGCTACATAGCAAGACTTTATTTCAATAAATATAAAAACAAAAGAAAAAATGCTTTTCATCTGAAAAAACTTCTAAGATAATAAGGAAGGCATAATTAGTAACTGAAATTCCATTTAAATGCTCTTGGCAGCTAAAATCTATACTTTTTATATATAGGTATATGACAGATTGAGTTAAAGACTGAAATATTATAAAAAAAAACCTATACAATGAACATTAATGCATATTTATGACTACTTCATAGCAATTGAATGCAAAAGTTTATAAATGTAAACTAGATGCATAGTTTAAAAGAAATAATTTGATAGATTTGACCATCTACCAAATTAAGCTTCTTAAATCTCAAAAGAATACATTTAAAAAGTAAAATATTCTGTAATAAATATTTGTTACAAATATGAGAGACAAGGGGTTGATACTCTTTAATAGATCTCAAAGCTCAATTAAAAAAAAAACAATTCTCAAAGATCAATTAAAAACAATTCTCCTCAGCTGAAGAGATGGCTCAGTACTTAGAAGCACGTACTCCTCTTGCAGAGGCTTGTAGTCAGTTCGCATTACCAGTGTTGGGCTTCTCACAAATGCCAGAATTTCAGCTTCAGGGGACCAGACACCTCTTCCAGCCTCAGTTGGCAATTGTACTTACATGGACATACACATTCATTATTATTTTAGTACTTATGTATTTGTTCATGACCTTGGCTCAATAAATCATTGCTGCCTTGAATTAAGATTAGCCCTGTTGCTGGAACTCTAAGAATAACATATTCGGGAAATCAGCTCCATTTCCTACCCTTTACATCTGGCTGTGTTATGTTGTAGTCACTGTTTGGTGTGCTGCTCTGTACACTTTGGGCATATTTCAGTCATGACAGGCCCAGAGGGTATAACCTTTTCCCCACTAAGAGGTGGGTCACTTGTCAGAAAAGTTCCTCTTCCCATTAGATAGATATGTCAGAAGTAAGAACTGGAGGTGGGAGGAATTTAAGGACTTAGTATGGTAGAGTGAGTGTGATCCTACTGCTCCCTGAGGAGATAATTTACAGACAGACGATCACTACGCCATCCAGTTAAATCTGTAACACTCAAGTGTAGATACAGATTGAGTATTGAGTCATTTTCTTCCTCCAAGAGATCCTAATGGTAAGGCTAGAAGGGCAGTTAAATTTTGGAGCCATCATAAAGGTGTTCCTGAAGTTGACATTCTTTGAATTTGTTCACTTTGAGTCAGTAATGATGTGGTCAGAAAAGAGTGGCATTTGGAACACTGTACTTAGGACACTGTAATTAGAAAGTGAGCCAATATCAAAACTTAAACTCTAGGATTGGAAGAAAAAGAAAAGCAGCTCTCCTCTACTGTGCTTCCCTGCATGTTGTACAACACTGAAGTCTGGAGTCATAAATGTGTCTGTTCTTCTACTAGAAGTCATGTGATATGCAGAATCTTATGCTAATCATGTGTGGATGCTTAGAGTTTTTTCATTAAAGGATAAGATTGCCAATACTCCAATGGGATACTTGTAGAATATTTGCTTCCTGTTAGTTCCTTTTCTTGTCATTGTGACAAGGTATCTGAAAAACTAACTTAAGGAAGGAAGGCTTTGTCTTGGCTCTAGGTTTAGAAGGCATACAGCTCATTGTGTGATATAGCCCATTGTAGTGACCTCCATTGTGGTGAGACCTCCATCATGATGAGACCTCCATCGTGGTGAGACCTCTATCCATCATGGTGAGACCTCCATCATGGTGAGACGTCTGTCCATCATGGTGAGAACTCTATCCATCATGGTGAGATCTCCATCATGGTGAGACTTCTATCATTCATGGTAAGGTGGGAGAACCATGAGTTTGTCACATGTCTGCTCTCAAGCAGCAGAGGATGACCAGTGCTGAGGCTCATGCTTTTATTCCAGGATTCCAGCCCATGGAACTGTGTCACCACATCCGAGGTTGTCTGTCCTTCCTCAGTTAAACCCCTCTTCACATAAATATCTACAGATTTGTTTCCTAAGTCATCAAAAATCCAATCAATTTGAGTCACAGCTTTACTGCTGAAGTCATAGCTCAAGTTTTGACAAAAGTCTTGCAAAGTTATTATTATTTTTACTTTAAATATGGTAGATTGACACGTTGACCAGTTGAAAACAGTGTGGAACAGTGAACTCCACACTGGAGTTCACTAGGGCTACAGTGAACCTGTAGACTTAGCACAGTTCAAGGCCACAATTTGATTTGATCCAAATGAGATGCTGAATAGAGAGAGAATGAGCATTGTAAGCTTGGGTGTCTAACATAACGGCCCTCCCTCTTCTCATTCCCAGTGTTAAAAGGAAACTGCATAATGACTGGGTTATGAAAATCAGGTACATCCCAGCTCTCAATTGCTTTGGGTCCTGCTCCTTGGACAGTGTCCATTCCTTAGTCTTGGAATCCTTGAAGAGACTTGAAGACAATTTGTAAGTATAACAGTGAGCCTACATGAACATTCTGGGACTCTCATCATTTACAATGATGAGCCCATTACAAGCTTATAATGTTGAAACTAGTTTTCAAACACACCAGAAACTAGCAATTCCCTTAGTTGGGCACGGCTAATTAGACCTTCGGGGAAAATTAAAGTCAGTCATATAAATCTGAATATGATATGCACCCTTCACAGCAGCTGCTGCTCAGTAGTTGTTTACTGGGGCTGGAGATACAGCTCAGAGCTGAAGAACACGCCTAGCATTTGTGAGCTTCTGGGTTTTATTCCCAGCCCCCCCCAAAAGGTGTGCTAGTTTAATATGTTGGAATAATTCAATAGACCTGTATCTATATTTTAAACATTATTTTATTGGTAAAGTTTATACTCCGAATCACTTTAGCTAGTCAACAAACTATGCTTATGTAGCCAATCATATTAAATCTATCACAAACACACCAGCTGCTATTCCTATAGAATTGTGAGTTTGAATAATAGCTGACTCATTTTCAACCTGGTTGAATATTTCCTAGTAACCATTATGGCATTTGAATTCTTAATGTTTAAAGGTATTTGCTACAACAGATAAGCTTCACAACTAAGGGACAGAAGCTGGATAAAAATTCTGTGTGTGATATAATTCCATTTATTTGAAATGCCTCAAACCACAGAGTTATAGAGACAAAATGTAGATCACTAGTTGCTGAAGGCTGATGACAGGAACAAGAATCTCAAATTGTCACATGGGAAATTTCTAAGGTGAAGAAACTTGTCTTAGTCAGGATTTCTATGATAAAACACTATGACCAAAAACATGTCAGGTGGAAAGGGGCTTATTGCATCTTACAGCTTTCATCCAGGGAATCCATAGTTGGAACCTGGAGGCAGAAACGTATGCAGATTACTAGTTTGTTCCATACAGCTTGCTTAGCCTGCTTTCTTATACACCCACAGGACCACCTGACACATCAATCACTAAAAAGAAAATGCCTCCCAGACTGGGAGTTAGATAGGCAGGCAGACAGATGGAGAGAGGGCCTGTTACTAGGTGAATATATCATATATGTTTCATAGGTATATAACTTATGATATACCTGTGTAACAGTATATTTAAAAAAATAATTTTTGAATAAGTTTTATGCTGGCTACCTTCATATCAACTTGAAATGAGTCAGAATTTGTTCAACTGAGAAAATGTCCCATCAGATGGGCTTATGGGACTTCTCTCTCTCTCTCTCTCTCTCTCTCTCTCTCTCTCTCTCTCTCCCTTCCTTCCTTCCTTCCATCTTTCTTTTTTTCCTTAAGCAGTTGAAGAAAATCTTCCTTTAATATCTGACTAATTTTCAATCTGATTAAGTATTTCCTAATAACATGAGTAAGAAAGAATTGTGTGTGTGTGTATACACATACATATGTGTGTATGCGATTATATATATATATATATATATATATATATATATATATATATATACATATATATATATATGTATATATATATATATATGCAAAAAGTGTGCAAGCAAGAGTAGTATGAAATACTTAGTGTTAAGAAAAAAAGCAAAACCATCAAATAAACAAACAAAAAACCAGCCTAGAATTCTGTGCACTCCACTAACCAATTATTCTTCAAATATAAAGAATACCAAGTGTGAGAGGGCATTTCTGTAATCCCAGTACTTTTGGCAGACGACCAGGTGTTCAATGTGATGCTTGCCTTCCAGCAAATTAGCCAGTTTCAGGTCTATCTGGGACACATTAGACTTTAATCTCAAAGTAAATAAATAATTAAAGAAAGAAAAGAAAAGGAAGAATCACAACTTTCTCAGACACAAGCCAAAGGAATTTGTCATGAGTAAGCCTGCTTGCCAGAAATACTATGAGAAGCTCTTTAAAGTGTGGAAATGACTTGGGTGAAAGATTCCTGTTTACATAAGAGGGAAAGGCATGAAAGGAGAAAATTATGGTAAAATACCTTAAGTTTACTTTTTAAAAGAATTTAATTATTTAAGTATCTGAGTACACTGGGGCATTGGATCCTATTACAGGTGGTTGTTAATCATGTGGTCACTGGGAATTGAACTCAGGGCCTCTAGAAGAGCAGCCTGTGCTCTTAACCACTAAGCTATCTCTCTACTCCACCTTAAACTTTCTTAATTTTAATCAATCTAATTGATTAGCAACAACAACATTTTTGAGCATGTGTGCACATATACACACTTGTACATAAGTAAAAAAAAAACAATGAAAGAAGTAAACAAGGGGTTACAGAGAAAATTAGTATTATTTTACATTATAAATTACTTCTGCTGATGTGAATTTGTGTACTGTGTATGTCACAAACTTCAGTGCAACCTTAGGAAGGAGAGGAAGAGAGATGGGAATAGAAGAAAACAGTTGATATTCTAAGAAACAGAACAATAATCATGAAATTTTAATGATGTGAAATGAGCCAGTCATAAGAGTGCAAACATGCATAAATACAAAAATTAAACTGAACAAACAAGGTTCAGAAACATAAAAAATACAAACAGGTAAGATGTTCAGTTAAAACAAACAAAAAGACAGAAAAAGAACAGGAGACAAAGATCAGAACAATCTACAAGGGCAATGAGTGTAAAACAATAATAAACAGAGGAGATGCAAATCTAACATTGACAACCACTTCAAGTGTCAATAATAAACATAACTACTCAGTAGAAATTGTCTGATGATAAAAACAGAAAGAAACAACAACAAGCAAAGTAAGAACTTATATTGCTTACAAAAATAAATTCTTAATATATAATATATTATAATATATTATAAATATTTTATAAACTCTATATCTTATATATAATACCATATATTATATCTAAATAAAGATAAAGAAATAAATTGACATTCATATAATGGGTGGAAGAGGCAAATCAAAAATCAAAACACAAGCAGACAAACACAACCTCTTAACATGCCAAGGAAGAGTTTCTTTAAACTCTAAGCTAAGCTTAACTATAGGAATAAGAATTAGAAATTGAATAGACTACCTATCTCTCAGATGACTGATGACCTTACATTTTCTCTTTTATAAATATTGTAGACTTTATGAAAGACCTGTAATGTGTACTCATTACTTAGAAGCTGCAAATGTGTATTTTGGTCTATAAAATTATCATGTTGAGAAATGAATTGAAAAGCTTCATAGCATGTTAAAAATAATTTCATTCCCTGATACTAGATTAAGTTCCACAAATGTCATTTGGATGATGCAATTAATTAGAAAGTTTTATTTAGTTTCTGTAACATAATTAATTGCAAGTGAGTGCATGCTGGTGTTCTTCAGAAATATTTCTGAAACACAAACTAATTGAGAAATCACTACAACTGAATATCTAGTCTGATTTTATCCTGTGTTAGCAATTCATAACATGGTCATATAGCCTTGGAGAAGAGCATGGCTGTGCATTGTGAAACATATGTGCTTCAGCCTACCAGACTTGGATCCTGGAAGCCTAGCTACTCATACATGGACTCCCAAGAAAAACTTTGCCATTTCTTGTTAGCCTGGTCCATATGGGCTTTGTCCATTTCATGAGCCAATTGGTCTTGGAGTCCTTGACAGGTCATGCCTCTGTCAAAAATACACATTCACTAAGGACTGTACTCATTCAAGATTCCCTTCAACTGTATGGAACCAAACCAGGCCCTCGTGGTCTCATAGAAGATGTATGTGACCTTGCCTAGCTGTCATTTCCAAGGAGAACAATTTTGGAGCCACAATATTACCTACCAGTGCTGACAATTCCAGGGCTCTTTGAAGGCAGTTATGACACATGATTGGCAGCCAGAGGCATGCAGTGATCCTATGAGGCAGTCCTTAATGCAGAATCATAGCCATCAGTCAACAAATATTTAGTCAACAGGTATAAGTCATGGCCTTTGCCTCTAATTGCTTAAAAATCTAAGTGGAAAACCAACTATGAACATGAAATTAGGGGTATTTTGTAGAGCTGGCTCTCATCCCTGAGAGTTCATGGAATTAGCAAACTTTTGTTAAACACTGCTATGACTAAAAGTTAAATGATATAAGCCCACAATCCAATTTTTTTAAAGAAAAAGTTATGCTATATAGTTCTGTTTCTTTTACCAATTAGTATTCAAGATTAGTCATGGTGGGAATAAAATATATCATGGAGACCTGCAAACACTATTAAGCAATGGCTCTCTCCCATGCTGGTTCCCAAATATAAAATTCTAGCACACCAGCAAACTAGCACACAGGGAGATAACCAGCGATGCCAAGCAGTGTCTTAAGAACCATGGTACACTTTAGGAATACATACAGAAGTTCAGAAATAGAAGAGTTGAATGCTAGCTTTCTGCAAAGCTCAGAGAGGTCAGACATCTTCCAGCATGAATTAGAATTAAAGAATGAAGAGATAATATATTCAGCCATGATTTTATCAACAAGATGCAGCAAGTGTGAAAAAGCACACTGACATCTATGGTCACTTGATCTTTGACAAGGGAGCTAAAACCATCCAGTGGGAAAATGACAGCATTTTCAACAAATGGTACTGGCACAACTGGTGGTTGTCGTGTAGAAGAATGCGAATTGATCCATTCTTATCTCCTTGTACAAAGCTCAAGTCTAAGTGGATCAAAGATCTCCACATAAAACCAGAGACACTGAAATTTATAGAGGAGAAAGTGGGGAAAATTCCTAAACAGAACAGCAATGGCTTGTGCTATAAGATCGAGAATCAACAAATGGGACCTCATAAAACTGCAAAGCTTCTGTAAGGCAATAAGACAAAAAAGGCCACCAACAGATAGGGAAACAATTTTACCAATCCTAAATCTCATAGGGGACTAATATCCAATATATACAAAGAGCTCAAGAAGCTGGACTCCAGAAATTCCAGTAACCCCATTAAAAAATAGGGTACAGAGATAAACAAAGAATTCTCAACTGAGGAATACTGAATGGCTGAGAAGCACCTGAGAAAATGTTCAACATCCTTAATGATGAGGGAAAAGCAAGTTAAAACAACCTTGAGATTCCACCTCACACCAGTCAGAATGGCTAAGACCAAAAATTCAGGTGACAGAAGATGCTGGCGAGGATGTGGAGAAAGAGGAACACTCCTCCATTGCTGGTAGGATTGCAAGTTTGTATAACCACTCTGGAAGTCAGTCTGGTAGTTCCTCAGAAAATTGGACATAGTACTACTGGAAGATCCAGCAATAACTCTCCTGGGCATATACCCAGAAGATGTTTCAACTGGTAATAAGGACACATGCTCCACTATGTTATCAGCCTTATTTATAATAGCCAAAAGCTGGAAAGAACCCAGATGTCCCTCAATAGAGGAATGGATACAGAAAATGTGGTACATTTACACATTGGAGTACTACTCAGCTATTAAAAACAATGAATTTATGAAATTCTTGGGCAAATGGATGTATCTGGAGGATATCATCCTTAGTGAGGTAACCCAATCACAAAAGAAGTCACTAGATATGCACTCACTGATAAGTGGATATTATCCCAGAAACTTAGAATACCCAAGATACAATTTAAAACACAAGAAAATTAAGAAGGAAGACCAACGTGTGGATACTTCATTCCTCCTTAGAATAGGGAACAAATTATCCATGAAAGGAGTTACAAAGACAAAATTTGGAGCTGAGACAAAAGGATAGACTATTCAGAGACTACCCTACCCAGGGATCCATCCCATAATCAGCCACCAAACCCAGACACTATTGCATATGCCAGCAAGATTTTGCTGAAGGGACCCTAATATAGCTGTCTCGTATGAGGCTATGCGAGTGCCTGGCAAATACAGAAGTGGATGCTCACAGTCATATCTATAGGATGGAACACAGGGATCCCAATGGACAAGCTAGAGAAAGTACCCAAGGAGCTGAAAGGGTCTGCAACCCTATAGGTGGAACAACAATATGATCTAACCAGTACCCCTAGAGCTCATGTCTCTAGCTGCATATGTAGCAGAAGATGGCTTAGTCGGCTATCATTGGGAAGAGAGGACCCTCAGTCTAGCAAACTTTATATGCCCCAGTACAGGAGAATGCCAGGGCCAAAAAGTGGGAGTGGGTGGGTAGGGGAGCAGGGCGTGGGAAGGGTATAGGGAACTTTCGGGATAGCATTTGAAATGTAAATAAAGAAAATATCTAATAAAAGAAAAAAAGAAAAACTTAAAAAAAAAGAAAAGAAAACAAAACAAAAAGCACACTGTATCTGGACTTAGAGGTATGAGATATTGTATTTCTTCCTTCTTGAGAATATCAATAGGTAAGAGTTGTTACCTATTGTCAGTGATAACATGATAAGGTAGAAACAAATAACTTCATGTTCTGGTTCCATTCCTGTTGCACTGACAAATACCCTGACCAATAGCAACTTTCTGTATTCTTATACAGTTCCAAGTCCAGCCTGTGAAATGGTGCTATCCACAGTGGGCTGGGTTTTCCTCTGAAGCAACCAGGCCAGTCTGTCTCCCACAGACACACCCTAAGGCAAATTTGATTAACAATAACTTCTTGATTGATTCTAGGTTGTAGCAAGTTGGTTTTAAAACTAAGCAGCACCCTTAGCTGCAGGAGCATCACTGGGCCTTCCCCTCCACTTAGACCTCATCCCTTCAGAAACCCCAGCATCAGTGTCTTGGACCTCTGGGTCATGTTAAAGACATAGTTCTGCTATATACACTAAGTGACCTCACTGAGCCCTCTTGCTTTGTTTTCATCCCTTTCATTCGTCTCCTTCATTGTCGTTCTTCACTGGGCATTACCTTGGGCACCTGAGCTCATAGTTCATCATTGTATGTGGCATACCCCCCTGACTGCCTACCACATCACTCAGCCAAATCCTAGCCCTTTAGCTCAGCAGAATCCCAAACCTCCACTCCCAGCCTCCTCTCCAGATACTGATCTGCTTCCTCTACCACCTGCCTCCGTGACTTCCAAGCATGCCCCCCCACCCCTGCTCTCCATAGAATGTTCTATCCTTCTGTATGATGCACACATCTAGGGCCTCGAGGGAGATTTTTCTGACACACAACAACCTTCAAGATTGTCCATAGTCACCCTTATTTCACTTGTTACAAAGGACAAGAGGTATCTGTTTGGTCACTGAAGGCCTTTGCTCAATCCCGTCTGTCTTCTCCATGATCTTGCAGGTCTTTCACTGTGTACTTTCAACCTATAATGACTGTATCTGAGTTGCCTTGTTCTGAGTGATCATGTACCCCAGACTGGCCTGAAACTTCCTACATGGAAGAGACTGGCCTTAAATTCCCAGTTCTGTCTCCACTTCCCAAAGGCTATGACAGGCAAAAACTACCACGTCTAGCTCAGGAAACTTTCTTAGCCGACAGGCTCTTCCTTGTGATTGTAAAATATCTTTTCTTCCTCTCAAAGTCATTCTGGAAAGAGACCTCTTCATTCGCTGCCTGCACTTGATGTTTACTGTATGTCTACTGTAGACCAAGCCCAGTTGCAAGCACTAATGTACTGGTATATAAAACAAACAAACAAACAAACAAATAACAGCAACAACAACAACAAAACCGGCTACTGCTGACCATTGCCACAACCCCAGAGGTAGAAAGTAAGTTTCTATTGCTGAAAACACCATACACTTCAAAAACAGGGCCCAGATGCCTCCTGAATTAAAGCCAACCTGAAAGCCTTCTCACTGAGGACTAGCTTTCATGGTACCAGAAGTTGTGTGGAAGCTCCCAAAGGAGAGAAGCGATTGATATTTCTACCCAGCTATAATGCCTGTGCATCACAGCGATGGCCAGCATGGAACCATATCCCTAAGGATGCAGTAGTGGCACACAGGCCTAGACAGTAACCAACAGCCCTTTAGTTTGATTTAAGAGCCACTTGACAAGAATGAAACCAAACACAGTATTGGAAACCTAGCCAAATGTAGTCCTTGATTCTCATTAAGGAAACCTCTTTGCTCAAATAAACAGAAGTCACTACAGGAAAATCACAACCAGTAAAACAAACAAACAAACAAACAAAGCCACAGAGTTGTGGAGCCCAGTCTCAGTAGATATATCCCAATAAATAACTCCCAACACCTAAGGCTCAGGGACCATTAGAGAAGAAGAAGATGCAGAAAGGTAAAGAGCCAGAGCATCAGAAAATTTGCTGTGGGATTGTGTCTCCTAGGAATGGCAGAGCCCACGAGGTCTCGCCAACGTGACAGCCTAATCATGAGCTGAACAAGAACAACAGCAATGGGCGCGTCAGAGTTGATGAGGGAAAGTCCACATGGCCTTGACCCGACACAAAGAACTAGAAGCAGCTAGGGAACGCTGATTGGTGAAATGGTCTTCCCCGGGGAAGAGCACAACAATTGGTTTTCCAATATCCAATGGTCAGTGCCCCCAAAACATGCATACAAATAACATTATACAGACTGAACAGGTTATATTTAGAAATATTTATGTATATACGTAAGTGTATGTAGCAACAATCAATGTAAAAAGAGGCCATGAATTTGAAAGAGATCAAAGAAAGCTATATAGGAGAGGCATTAGAGGGAGGGAAAGGAAAGGAGAGATGATGTAATTACATTATAATCTCAAAATTAAAATAAAAAAATAAGAAAAACCCACCCATTCTGCTGTCACGGGGCTCCTGCTCTGGTGGGAAAGGCAGACAGTAAACAAACAATGGAGATGAAGTGCTGGCATTGGCATAGCTTTCGGTGTTTTGGTGGGATGCTCAGGAGAGGCTGTTCTTAGGAGGTGGTGCATCAACGGCTCTTCATGAACAGACAACCGACTATTGCAGAAATCCACACATAGAGGATCTTTTATCTTGGATCAGATGCTGACGTTCTGTCAGGGAGAATATGACTGGAGAGCTATTTGCTTCTAGGCAGAAAATTAATAGAGTTTTCTGTGTGGCACAGTAGTATGTGGCAACCTTATAAAAAAGAGTTGGTTTAGTAATATTTTCACATTCTTGTTTTACTTTTGTGTTATCCCTATTTTCTATTATACACACACACACACACACACACACACACACACACACACACACCACCACCACCACCACCACCACCACCATGTTGTAGGAAGCTTTCATGCCTATGCTGCATAATGTCCCACAGTCCTGGTCCTTAAAAGTCACAAGCAGATTATCTGGCAAGTTTAACTTTCCAACGAACCGGCGCACTGTGGTGTTTGCTGCAAAGAGCATCTATTTCACAATAGTCAAGAGTCTGTCTATTTCACAATAGTCAGGAGTCTGTCTTCCAGATGAATCCTAGACTTTCTAATATTTACCGTCTCTCTTGGAATTTGGTGGGTGGTAATTATATCTCTGCTGATTACAGCTAGAGTCAGGAAGCAAGGAGATAAAAATACTCAGACAACCTCAGCAAACAGGGCTCCTTGATCTATCAGATGTTCCAGGAACCTCTCAGCTGTGCCCTCTTCTCTCTCGGGCCTTTCTTTCTAAATCTAGAAGCTGAAGAGATTTCTCAAGTGATGCTTGTGACCATGTTTTCCGGGACTGCCATGGCCACCGGAGAGCCATCACAAGAGCACGGTTGGGTTCCTCCGTTCCTAATGCAACATGTTCCTATTTCTGCAATTTCGTATAATGAGCCTTCGGATGGAACTGTATTTATACAAATACATAATTGGTCAGCTGTTGAAGCGGGAATCAGCATATCTCCTAAAAAGGCAGGAAAAGAAACTCTCAGAAAATTTTAATATCAGAAATGATGGGTTATTATTTTGTACAGATTTTTCAGAATTAGAACTAGGTACCAGGAAGCTGATGAATGTGCACAGTTAATTTTACCACGTAACATACTGTCCCGTTGTAGCAGGACTGGGTTGAACTCTAACCCTGTCCCAGCATGGCAGCTTCCCACAGGTGAGCAAGCAAACACCCAGATTACTTTTTTCTAGTTGCCCAGCTCAGAGGCAGAGAGTTACAGTGCAAAGAGCACCTATGGCAGTGCTCTTCCATGAATTTGCTAAGGAATGGGACAATGCTACTTTCTGTCCCTGCACTTATTCTATAACTATAGGTTCAAGTTAGCCTCAGTTTTCCCATCTGTGAAAGGGAATGAAGACTTTCATAGACATCAAATCATTTAAATCAACTCTGGTAAAGGTCCTGCTTTGGTGCTTATAACTTTAAATGTTTAGTAGACTTGCATCTCCCTTTCTTACTACCCTAAGATCTAAAGTACTAAAAAGCATTTTGAGAAGAGAATTTGAAAACAATCAGAGCCCTGATAGTACTGATTCAAGCTTTATGTTCCCATACCTCAAGCAAGAATCAGAAAACAATGGCCCAAGGGCAAAATCCAGTGTGCCAGCAGCATTTGTAGCACTGACAAACTAAGAATGGGTTTTAAATATTTCGTCTGTTTTCTACTGCTGTTACAAGTACCACAGATCAATCAATAATATAGGGAAAATGGGTCATTATGGCTCACAATTTTGGAAGTTTCAGTCCTTGCTGATTTGGCCCTTGCTGTTTCTTTCGGGCTTGCTCTACCATGTCATGGTGACAGGGGTGGTGGGGGAGGAAGGCACATTGTGGAGATGACTGTTCATCACCTCACAAGAGTTGTGAAGCAGAGCAAGAAAGAGTATTTAGGTATCCTGACCCCTCGGTATTAGGCCCCACTTGTTAGAGGCTCTACTGCCTCCCAATGCACAGTTATTGGGAGCCCAGTCCCAATAGATGGATATATCTACAAAACACTCCCACATATAAGCTCAGGGAACATTGAGGAAGAGGGGCTGGAAAGGTTGTCAGACCCATTAACTTAGGGTCCTTAGCCCGTGGGTCTTTGGGAAATTCCCCAACCAAAACAGGGAATTAAGAGGTTCTGTGCCTCGGTGAGTATTCTGCCATTACTTATCAGAGTTATTATGGCTAAATAGATTTAGCAGCAATTTAGAAATGAGCCCATTAAGCACAATCTGTTTCTAAGGTGCAATTAATGTTTCACATATAATCTTGTCTCCCAGGCCTGTCAGAGAATTTGCCATGCCAAGAGGAGCCAACAGTTTCTGCTACTGCAGCAAAGCAAATGTGATTGTCACTGGAGGTAAGAGGACAGCTCACATCATAGGTTGTTCTGGTTCTCTCACGGGGCTCTCTTTGTGCATAATGGCCAGAAATCACCTTCTAGAATAATTTAAGTGTTCTGTTCCATTCACTGCAGGTATTGGATATGGTGTCATACTTTAACAAAGCCTTCCTTCATGACTAGTAAAGTCATGTACCTTGGAGATGAAGCTAGAACCAACACTTGTCTAAACAGGCATAATTTCTCAACTACATTCTAAACATTTATCCTTATACCCACAGATAAGATTAACTCCCACTCTTTGATAAGTATTAAGGAAACTTCTCTTTGCAAAAGATGGGGTCCATTGCAGAAAAACACAACCAGCCAAAAAGCAGACTTATGGAGCCCAGTCCCAATAGATGGATATATCTACAAAACACTCCCACATATAAGCTCAGGGAACATTGAGGAAGAGGGGCTGGAAAGGTTGTCAGAGCCAGAGGATCAGGGAGTTTTCTGTGAGGTGCATACCTTAGTAATGTCAGAAGCTGCACCCATGGTCTCACCAACCTGACTGCCTACACATGAACTGAACTGGGACAGTAATAGACATGGCAAAGTGGACAGAGTGAAAGACCATGTCTTAGTCAGGGTCACTACTCCTGCACAAACATCATGACCAAGAAGCAATGTTAGGGAGAAAGGATTTATTCAGCTTACACTTCCATATTTCTGTTCATCACCAAAGTAAGTCAGGACTGGAACTCAAGCAGGTCAGGAAGCAGGAGCTGATGCAGAGGCCATGGAGGGATGTTACTTACTGGCTAACTTCCCCTGGCTTGCTCAGCTTGCTTTCTTATAGAACCCAGGACTTCCAGCCCAGGAATGGCATCACCCACAATGGGCTCTCCTGCCTTGATCACTAATTGAGAAAATGCCTTACAACTGGATCTCATAGAGACATTTCCTCAAGGGAGGCTCCTTTTTCTATAATAACTCCAGCTTGTATCAAGTTGACACACAACCAGCCAGTACAGACTACAAGGCCTCAATTCTACACAAAGAACTACAAGCATCTAGAGAATGCTGAGAGTGGGAGAAACAGTCTTTTCTAGGGAAGAACATACCAACTGGTTGTCCAATGCCAAATGGTCAGCTCCCAAAACATATATATAAATAACATTATTCAGACTGAGCACACTATGTGTATGTGTGTGTGTGTGTGCATGTAACAACAAAAGAAAGTGAAGAGAGAAATAATATAATTTTATTATAATCTCAAAAATAAAAGAAAAATACCTTTCTTAGCCCAAGCATCTGTGAAAGGAATTTTCCTCTACTTTATTATTGTGTTTCGTAGTTTGCCTTTATGACTTTAACTTTTCTAGGATGTGTGTGTGTGTGTGTGTGTGTGTGTGTGTGTGTGTGTGTGTTTCTATGTGAGACCACGAGCTCCCCAATTTGAAAGGAATCCTGGAGTTCCTGTCTATGATCAGAAAGGTCAAGAGCTAGTCAACAGAGACATTAGACAGTAGACCAGTACACAGGATAGGCCAAGGCCAGGATAGTAAGGTAGAAGGTGGGAACGGCCCTTTGCCAAGAGCGAGGGGGAAGGCTGGCACCATGGGAAGCTTAATGGGAAGGTGGGGGACAGTACTAACCTTTGGGCTCAGACTCCTGCTCGGTTCTACTGTGATGACAATGAGTCTTGGCTGTGGAGTCAGGCTGGGTGTAAATCCACTACCAGGCTGTGCAGTGGGCAGACTACCTACCCCTTCCTGTAAAGCTTCAAGCTCATCTTGAGTGGAGTTAATGATACTACGTGCTTATAAGAAAACTGTGTGTTTCATAAGGTAGTGTTTAGAATTACCACAATGAATGGATGCCTAGAACTAATAGGTTCTCAATAAATGTTAGTATTGGGGATCAATGAGATGACTTAGTGACTAAGGGCGCTCTGGGCCAAGCCTGACCTCCTGAGTTTAATCCCAGAATCCACATGGCGGAAAGAAAGAACTGACTCCCACAAGTTGTCCTCTGACTTCCACATACATGTGCACTGTGATGCATGTGGCCCTCCATATACACACTCAAAAATAAAACAAATAAAGTGTATTTAAAAATAAATGTCAGTCCAATCCGTTTAGAGTGTATAAGCAAAATCACTTTGGTAGAGATTCTGTTGTGATAAGACTCCCGAGGCACCTGTGTTGCTAAGTATAAACAGCTCTACTCTTGGTGGTGGGCTTTATCACTGCGGTGGGCTTTGAAGTTTCAGATGCCCAAGCCAGGCCCAGTGTCACTCTCTCTTCTTGCTGCCTGCTGATCCAGATGTAGAACTCTCAACTCCTCAAGTACCATGTCTGCTTGCATGCTGCCATGCTTCCTGGCTGTGATGACAATATATACTAACCCTCTAAACTGTAAATGAGCCCCAATTAAATGTTTTCCTTTATAGGAGTTGTCACGGTCATAGTGCTCCTTTACAGCAATAGAAACCCTAAGACATTATTATTTTTTTTCCAAGGTGAGATAATCTCTGAGAATCTAAAGCTCATATTTTCAAGTACACTCTATACTTTACATTCAAATTTATATTCCACTTTTAGCATTTCAAAATACTTCTTTGAAATTAGCTTATGCTTCAAATACTATTTTTAAAAATTGTTACCAAATATTACTGGATAGTCTATAGAAAGCTACAGCTTTTTCAAATAGAACAAAGCTTTTTTTTAATAGAACAAGGCAACCATCACTGCAAAGTTGTGAACCTTCAACTAAAAGCATGAAGAAAAGGAAAGAAGGCATGCAGAGGAGATGCCTGCAGATCAGTGTGTGGACCAGAAGCATGTTTCCTAACACCTAGTGCAATTCCAAGAACACAGGCGCATCTGAATCACTCATCGTCTCATTACACTGACCATTAAAGGAGACTCTGCCAAAGCCTGCATCATATACAGGAACAAGTGCTAGAGCCTGGTACTTCCTATAGAAGAAGTTGGTAACTTTCTTTGCTTATTGTATCTTGCTAGAAATGGGTAAACAGGTACAATTCCAAGCCTACACTACAAGCCAGAAGGAAGTGGAGGGGCTCCAGTGATTCATCAAGAGGTCTGGTAGATGAGACACTGAGCATACCATGCTAACCATCGTTCATTAACATGACAGGTTTCCTGAAACAATCAATTTAAAAGAAGGGAAGGTTTCTTTCAGCTTACACTTCCAGGAGCTTTAATACTTTGTGGTTGGGCCCAGCTACTATGGGCCGATAGAGAGACAGACCATCGGGCCCGGCTACTATGGGCCGATAGAGAGGCAGACCATCATGGCCAGAAAACATGGCAGAAGTGTCCCGGTTACCTTATGGCATCTAGCAAATAGAGAGAGAAAAAGGAAGGTGCCATGTTCTCCATCTCCCTTCTAAAGGCCTTCCTTTAAAGACTTCATTTCCCTCCACTTGGCTCCACCTCCCAAAGCTTTCACTAGTTCTCAATAGCAGTTCAAACAGGGCTCAAGGAGGAACATTCCAGATCCAAACTATAGCAATGTCTAAGAATCAATCTGCAATAGATTCCGCCTCATCAGGGAAGGCCTGCAATCAGATAAAAATATTAGCCTAGCATCCTAGTGAAAACAAATCCTTTGACTACACAGTGTTCACGTAGCTGGCCAAAGAATTCTAAACATGAAGAAGAAAGACATTCATCTTAACTACCTCTCACTGCTCACAAACAAAAGAGAGCAAAACTTCATGGATATCAGTTTTCAAAGTCTTTGTAAGCATAGTTTTGTAATCAATTCCGAGGGGAAATGTTTTTCGAAAGTTCTAGGAATGACTTTACTGGTTGTAGATAAGGGCATTCATGCCATTAACCTTAGTGTTAACCATAGTACAAACTCAAGTTCAGCTTAGAAACACTATAAATTATGGGGTTTTGAGCTCTCATGAAGGCAATCAAATGTCGAACAACATGACCCACAAGCTGCTAGTACCTTCCAGCATGTTTGAGTTACCTAATTCCCACAGATGTGGAGGCTCTATTGGAAGAAAACACAAACATCCCCTCCCTGGGACAATACTCTTGTTGATCAGTGACTCAGCCATGTGCCTCTAAACCGCATGTGCTGCTGCTGACTACAAATGCTCAAGTACTGTTCTGCTCAGCGCAGCTGCCTGTGCAGTGTGCTAGGATCCCTGATGAAGTTGGTAAAAACAGGAGCTCTTCAGGAAACCAACAAACAGCATGCAAAACAAACAAATGCCCACCAAGACTGGGTACTTACAAACAACAACAACAACAACAACAACAACAAGATAAGTAAGTAAAAATTGGCTTTCTAAGCATTATTTGTTGATCACATGTTTTAAAAAGTCACTATTATTTTCATTTATCATTTCAAGAATTAGGCACTTCATTTGGAATGTTCTGAACATAAAAACCCTGGGCTCCCACCTCTGATAACTCAAGAGCACTGTGTACATTCTTTTCATGTTATATTCAAGTATCTTTATGGAACTGTTAAGGATGAGGAGCTCTGGTCCATCAGACTGTATTAGGAACATCAGATTGTGTTCCTAACCTTCACAAATTCAAAATCTAATAACTGAAATAAGACAAGTCTAGACAGCACTAATACAAGGCAGAGCCTGAGTCAACGGAATGCAAGATATAACTGAAGTGTTGCGTATCTCGAGAGCTCCATATCATGTGACCTCACATAGCCTTTCCGCTCATTCTGTATGGCACCACACATACTGTATGAGGACTCGCTTAGCATCCACACAAGCAGTAGGCCTGCTCTGGAGGTAGATAAGGGAAGACTATTTCCTCCACAGTGCACAAAGGCAAAACCCTGGTCAAGAGGCTGCCGTGAAAAGAATCAAATGTGCTCTAGTATGATCAATGAGCAACTGCTACTTTTTACTATGCACAATCTTTTGAACTGTCATTGTTACTAAAGACTCTATTAGAAACTGCAAATTCTCAGTGACTGTAAACAACTCTTCCCTCGGAGTAATACTTTTGTTGACTAGTGACTCAGCCTAGAGCTTTGCTTCATATACAGGATGATACACTGACTGGGACTCAAGCAAAAGTCCCCTGCTGTATTCTTCCTCATGTGATACACTGTGCACAGACAGTCTGGTCCCAGGTCCAGCAAAGATATGGAACCCCAGTGACCCGGAGGGTGGTGATTTCAGCCTGCATGGGACAGAAGGTGTTCAACCTCACCTCCTGGGCCCCTGGCTCTTGTCATAGTTACAGCCTCCCACAGCCTCTCCGGACCCCCACAGAGAAGTATGTGGCAGTCAGTCATGTAGGAGCAGCACCAAGCCCTCCCACATGCAAATAAGGTTTCCCCAAAGCTCTCAGACCAAACCAATGAGAAAAACCTGTTGTCAGACCCTTTCCCACCCCAAAACTGTATATAAGAACCCTATCTGGAAGGATTTGAGGTGGTGTGAGAACTACTCCATCTCTTCTGAGCCTTCTGTCCTAAGAGCTGTAACACTTGGGAAGCGGTCTCCTGAAGTGTCACCTGAAGTTCCACCACACTCCTCACTGGCAAGTTGGCCTCTCATCGGCCCAGCCCCACTTGACTCCGTGCAGGGCGTAGTGCCCTGGAAGGCATGGCAGAGACAGAGGTGGAGCCAACTGCAGCAGCAGAATTGGGGGATGTAACTTCCCCTCCCTGCCCGCATTTACTTCCCTTTCCTGGAGCTCTTGTGCCAGTCTGGGCCAGGGATCTCTGTTGAAAGCCTCTGGTACACAGGCCCACAATACACAAGCCACAGAGTTTCTTCCACGGAGAGCCCCACTTCCCCTGGTAGTAGTAACACCTACTTCTGGAATGCTGCAGTTGATGTTATGAATACTTGTGAGCCTGAGGGGCAAATCTTGGATCATGCCTAGTAATATCATACTTCTTGGCTGTTTGTTGCTGGTGAAAAGCAATGAGGGTGATATCACACTATGTTATTGGAATTATTGCTTTGAAGCATGTAACTGAACCCCCCAAGGCTTCCTTGTTGCTGTAACAATGTGAGTTTGCTCTCCACCCTCACCGAAGTGACCTTGCCTTCCCAGAGTTAAAGATGGAGCAGGACAAAAATCTTGAAAGATCATCATTTTATACGTGAGGAAATGGAGGCCCCTCAAAGAAAATAATTTGCCACAAGCCATGCAGCTAGTTATCTGGTAGAGTTAAAGTTGAGTCAACTAGCTTTGCCCTCAGCCTGGTTTTCTCCTTTCTGGACCACTGTGAAGCTGCACACCAGGGTGTTCTCCCACATCATCTTCTGTGATCTGGACCACTGTGATGCTGTACACCAGGGTACTCTCCCACACTGTCCTCTGTGATCTGAGCCAGCTCACTTCATCAAAAGTGATGCTCTGGGACGGAGTGATGGCAACAGAGATGAGTTTGCTAAAAGAAAGAAAAGCCTGTCTTTGATGAGTAGCTTTGTTTAAATCTTTGCTTAGGAAAAGGGAAAGAGGGGGGAAAAAAGGAGAATGAGTTAAATAAAAAATAAAACAACAGAGAATCAGCTCCTTATGAACCATAATTTATGATATAAATAGAAAAAGTAATACATTGTATCTGATATAAATATTTGATTATTCATATTTGAATTTATCTATGAATACTTTATCTCTAAATATTTCATGCTTGCCTTGTGGCTATATTAGATTATAAACACTTCAAATCAAGAATCATACTTCACATATCTGTGTGGAAGCTTCTCCCACTGCCTCCCCCAACATTATACAAACCAGGGACTTAAAACAATCAGGATCTGTTCAGTTAGACATTTATAAGCTCATTTATTCTCACAAAACAACTGTGGTATATGTTAATTGCACTAGTAGAGCAAGATCCTCGGAGAGCTAATAAATGATACATTAGATTTTACATTAGAACTTACTTAACAAGCAGAAATCATGCACGTGTTGTTTGTCAAGCATCACCATATCATCATATGAACAAGAAACAGCCACAATCACAGGGCTCAGGCCCAGAGAGCACGGGAATAAAACTTCTTGACTCCATCAGAGATCAGGAAGGGAAACTAGAGGGAACACTAGAGAGGAGATGTCACACCTCAGTTCAAAAGCACATGACTTGTTTTTCCTAAAAAGTAGACCTTAGGTCACATGGCTCATTAGGTAAAGGCACTTGCCCCCAAACTTGCCAAACCTGAGTTCAACCCTGGGATGCACATAATAGAAGGAGAGGACCAATTCTCACGAGTTGTCCTTTGACCTCAACACATGAACCGTAGCACACAAATGATCTCTACCCCACCTACATGCATGTGCACACAAAATAAATAAGTAAAAATATTATCATTTTAAAGTAGATTTGGGGGAAG
The DNA here is from genome assembly GCA_902729485.2 of Mus minutoides. Lineage (NCBI taxonomy): Eukaryota > Metazoa > Chordata > Mammalia > Rodentia > Muridae > Mus > Mus minutoides. The sequence continues at coordinate 281,640 of LR750314.1, read as the reverse complement.
AATAATATCTAGAATTTATGTATCCTCAAGGTCCAGAGAATTTTTCATGTAGGTAGAAAATTTTCAATAAAGATTGATTCTTGCTCTTAACACTTAAATTTAAGAATTTCCTGCTTGAGGATAGCCTTGTTGGTAATCAATGGGAGGAGCGGCCCTTGGACTTGTGAAGGTTCTATGCCTCAGTGTAGGGGAATGCCAGGGCCAGGAAGTGGGGGGAGTGGGTGGGTGGGTGAGCAGAAGAAGGGGGATGGGATAAGGGGTTTTCAGAGGGGAAACCAGGAAAGAGGATAACATTTGAAATGTAAATAAAGAAAATATCTAATAAAAACAAGAATTTCCTGCTTATCTACCTTCTAATACAGTGTTGCTCTACCTTCTAATACAGTGTTGCTGTACTAATAAGATTGAGCCGTCATAACAAAATACCATGGATTATGAAGCTTAAACAACAACATTTTATTATCTTTTAGTTCTGGAGGCATATGATCCAAGATCAAAGTATCAACATGGTCACCTCTTAGTAAGGGCCATCTCCGTGGTGTATATATAAGTGGCCTCCTCATGTGGTAGGGAGATGAGGCGAAAGCTGCCTTGTTCCTCTTCTTATGAAGACCTCATCTTTATGATACCAAATACCCCCGAATTGGTAGTTATGGTGTCAACATAGATTTTGAGAGGGCACAATTTGGTCCATAGCAAATAAGAACCATCTGAGTCTTGGTTTTTCAGCCTTCTTCCCATGCTACGTCAAGATCTAAGTACCCAGATAAAAACAGTTGGCCTTCACACAGGGACTAGATGAAGAACTGACAAGGGTTCCATTTGGAGTCCAATTTATGTTTTTCTGACCACCATCCTTTGGCACTTAACACTTAACCTCCAAGCAAGAACTTCTCATGGCAACCAAGAAATATCTCAATAACTACTTAATGAGCCCTTACTATGTGTTTCCTGTAGGATAGCAATCTAAGCCAGAAGAGCATGCTGTCTCAAAGGGGAGTCTAGTAGATTATTCATTATAAATAAATAATAGCTAATGATTATGTAGTGGGATGGCACATTGACATGACGTTCAGTTCTTTTGTAAAGTATGGAGGTATTCTGGCACATTCTTGAAGAATTGAATTAGGAGAGAACAACGAAAAGGGTAGAGAAAATACTAGAATTCTTTTTCTTGGGGTTCAACAAAACAGAACCACTGCAGCATCTATATCTCTTACATTGGACTAACCTATGAATATCTAGCTACCAAGTCACCCAGTTGTCTTCCATATCTAGCTGGCTTGTTCAGCATGGGTATGTCTGCTTAAACAAAAAGTATCTAGCCCATAGCAAAAACTATCCTCAACAATAAAAGAACCTCTGGTGGAATCACCATGCCTGACCTTAAGCTGTACTACAGAGCAATCGTGATAAAAACTGCATGGTACTGGTATAACAACAGACAGGTAGACCAATGGAATAGAATTGAAGACCCAGAAATGAACCCACACACCTTGGGTCACCTTATCTTCGACAAGGGNCCCTATAGATGGAACAACAATATGAACTAATCAGAACCCCCAGAGCTCATGTCTCTAGCTGTATATGTATTAGAAGATGGCCTAGTTGGCCATTATTCGGGAAGAAAGGCCCTTGGTCTAGCAATGTTTATAGGCCCCAGTACAGGAGAATGCCAGGGCCAAGTAGCGGGAGAGGGAGGGTAGGGGAGCAGGGCGGGGGAAGGATATAGGGGACTTTTGGATAACACTTGAAATGTAAATAAAGAAACTCTCTAATAATAATAATAAAGTATCTAGCCTTTGTAGGCAAGTCAGTCCTGTGGGTGGCCAAATGCATGCTAGCAGATAAAGTAAATAGATAAATTGAATTTTAGAGTTTATATGTAAGTGTCCCTTGGTTATGGAGCCTGACTAGAACAAGGAAGAAAGGAGAGGGTGGTACCCAAAAGTTCTCCTCTGAATTCCTCAAGCACCCTGAGGCAGGTGTGTGTACCCACACTATGAAAACCCTAAAGCACACACTTATGGGTGACACACACATGCATGCAGAAACTGGCTAGTTTTGCTCTGCGTGCAAGGCTTCTCTACCTGGGTCCCTAAACCAGATTTCTTGCAGTTGGGCTGTCAGGTACTAACTTTCAGTGAATAAACAACAGAGTTCAGATTTCATATGACTAAGAAGAAAGATAGTTTCACTGCCAGTGTCGTATTATTTTGGAATTTGCTTGTTTTAAGTGGCCCTTATTATGTGCACAAATGCGTAGCTATAACTTATTTATATTTTTAAGAAGAGTAAATTGTGTAATGGTTTTTAAAATATAGATTTTTTAAGATATTGGATTTTCTATTTCACAAATAACTCATTAAATATCATCCTGGAACCTGAATCATAAAAGTATTCTGGAATTTCAGGACAATATCTTTGAAGTTGTATGATCTAACATCCTTATATTGCAAGAACTCCTAAGAACTGGATGATTTAAAGTTTTAAATTATTCAGTTTAGTGATTTAGATATGATGTATTCAGTATAATATAACAGAAAGTGGGATGAAGGAGTTGGGGGATGGCTTCATGTAAGAGTGCATGCTTCAGAAGCACAGGGATCTGAGTTTGCTTGTCAATATCATGTTTTATTTTAGCTGCATTCAAGTTGTTTATACTTTAAATCACAGCATCCACATGCTGGTCAGACCACAAAGCTACTGGCCTTGTGTTGTGGTAGAAGCATTTTGGAAAGCAACTTGGCAGTGCATTTTAAAGTCATAAACATGATTTAACATAATGTTTCTACTTCTAAAAACTTACTGTTAGCAACTAATGTAAGAAACAAACATGAACACACAGATGGGCTGTTTGTAGTTGTTGTTGGTGGTGGTTTATTATAGTGTTACTGAATAAAGTAAAAGGGAAAAATCCAGAATCAGAGAATTATATATGAACTATCAAGGGAAAGTTATTTAACTATAAAAAATAGAAAAGTATGGCTTTTCCATCATTGATAGCAACATGGACAAACTTGTGTGTGTCATGCTAATGAAATAGAGCAAACACAGGAAGACAAATATTACATTTTCATGGGATAATACAGAATTGATCTTAAAGAGAGTATAAGATAGTAGCTATCAAAGCCTGGGCAGGGTAGAGGAGAGGAGGAATGAGATCAGGTGGTTGATGGTTGCAGGCGCACAGTTGGGTACAGGGACTGCCTTCCAACCTTCTGCAGCACAGAAGCATAACTAGAGCTGAAGGGCACTAGTTGACTATTTCAACATTAGACAGGATTTTTAAATGAAAGCAGTTAATTGAGTATTTCACAGCTGACATGATTTAAAATATTCCCAACAAAGAGAGACTCATATCTATGATAAAAGATATCATTCTGATCGTTGTATCCTGTATGTGAATGTTGAACACACACACACACACACACACACACACACACACACACACACACACACACACACACGTTCCTCAGGCTCCCACCTAGCTAAAAAAAAAAAAAGAGGAGCTCCAGGCTCAGAGAGACCCTGACTCCAAAATAAGACACCTGAATTTGACCTCTGGTGTTTACACTGACATACACAGGTGGCTGTACACACACACACACACACACACACACACACACACACACACACACACACACTGCAAAAACCATTAACAATGACTTCCTATAGGGAATAATAAAACAAAAATTGGGGCTTGAGAGGGCAAGCTGGAAGAAGACCTTTTTATTTTTTTGTTTGTTTTTTGTACAACAATGTCAGCCTTCTATATTGATTCATTATTTTGCTATGTATTCAGATGGTGTAATAATTAAAAGACAAAAAAACTATGCCATCATAGTAATGGTGTATAAATGGCTTGTGCTTATGGCTCTGTGGGAAGAAGGAAAATGGAAAAATAAGAGACAGATGATTTGCCCCCGTTGAAGAGCACAAGCACTTTGCCTCTCCCCTGGTTTCTTTTATTATTATGATGTTTGCATAATTTCAGGCTGTAAAAACAAAAGACCAGCTGCCTGAAATACGTTTTGGAAGTAAATAAAGTATAAATAATGTATTCGTGTATGACAGAGTGGAGAAGCATCGAATCAAGAACATACAAGGATCAGAGACAGAACCCTAAGAAGGCTAATGCCTCACCAGCCACTTGGAGAAGGAAGCCTCTGGGGACACGTGGGTTGTGGTTTGCTAAGAAAATAGATCTAACTGAGCGGGAGATGCTTTTTGCGGTGTCGAATTTTAATTGTCACCTTGCCACAACCTAGAATTACCAGGAAGGAAGATCTCGGGGAGGGGTTGCCTAGTTCCAGTTGGCCTGTAAGCACACCTGTAAGGATTCTCTTGGTTGCAGTGGTTGATGTAGGCAAGCCCAGTCTGAAAGTGGGCCACTGCATTTCCCACGGCGGAGGAGCAGAGAAAGCTAAATGAGCAATAGGCATTCATTCATTCATTCATTTCTCTCTGCTCTTGACTGTGGGTATGTTGTGTTCATTTCCTTCTGCCTTTACGTCCCTGCCCTGATGGATGCAAACCTGGATGAACCAGTTCTCCCCTAACTTGCTTTGGTTAAGTTGTCTCACTACAGCCACAGAAATAAAATGAGGACACGTTTTAACCTTGGAGAATACAAAGCCTCTGTCACTGTCGTCCTTTCAGGAGATGATAAAGTCCTCCGGTTGTGGCACCCCAATATTAGCACTAAGCCAGTTGGGAAGCTGGTGGGGCACATGTTCAGCATCACAGAGATCGTAAACAACGAGAAGGAGCAACAGGTCATCAGCCTTTCCTCTGCAAAGGTAACAAGAAAAAAAATAATGGAACCAAAATGAACCTCTTTGTTCTTAAAGTCAGCTACATGAAGGCCTAGCATAATCATGCATACACATATATGTGCATCATGGACATACATACATACATACATACATACATAATACATTCATACATACATATCTACATACAAGCATGCATGCCTGGACACATACATGAATACATACACATACATACATATAAAGACACATACATATATGGACATATACATGCATACATACCCATATGTATGTATGCATGAACATATACATGTTTATATACACATATGTGCATACATACGCATACATGCATGCATACATACATATATACGTACATGAACACATGCATGCATACATACTTTTTCTCTGGCGGAACTGATGGCAGCTGAGAGAAACGACCTCAACATAGAGAAGAATAGCCACTGTACAGTATAAGAGAGGACATGTTTAAAAACAGGTATAACCTTCAGATTGTAAAGAAAAGATAGTATTCTCCTCTGTGGTAAAACACCAGAGGCTCCATTTCTAGATAACTTTGTCATCATTAAGGATAGAAAAAAAAAACATCAAGGATTTCTGTGTTTTTCTTTTTTTTAATTTAATTTTATTTTTAATTTATTTTTTACACTCTGTATTCCATTCCCTGACCCCTGCATCCACCCTCTGACTACTCCACATCCCACACCTCCTCCCGATCCCATCCCGTCTCCACTTGGATGCCTCTATCCCCCACCCCACCTGACCTCTAAACTCCCTGGGGCCTCATGTCTCTTGAGGGTTAGGTGCCTCATCTCTGAATGAACACAGACCTGGAAGTCCTGTACTATATGTGTGTTGGGGGCCTTATATCAGCTGGTATATGCTGTCTGTTTGGTGGTCCAGTGTTTGAGAGATTTTGAGGGTCCAGATTAACTGAGACTGCTGGTCCTCCTACAGGATTGCCCTTCTCCTCAGCTTCTTTCAGCCTTCCCTAATTCAACAACTATCAATACTGAAATATTCAAATATCTGCATCTGACTCTTTCAGCTGTTTGTTGGGTCTTTTGGAGGGCAGTCATGATAGATCCCTTTTTTGTGAGCACTCCATAGCCTCAGTAATTGTGTCAGGCTTTGGGACCTCCCCTTGAGCTGGACCTTCTTTTCCTCCTGTTCAAAGTAATACAGAAAGAAAAATAAGTTATAAATGTGAGAAATGAGACTCTTGAATATTTGTAAAATATATTTGCTTGATTAAATGCAATCTATTTAAAAGTTGTAGGAAGAATAAGTTCAATGAGTGTGGCTAATTCTAATAGCAATTACATTTTTTTTCTGAGAGAACTACATTTACATGATTTCTACTCCTCTCCACCCCCACAACTCCTCCCATTGAGCAACATGCCCTCTCAAATTTATACTTATTTTGCTACATGTATTTACACATGTATATATACAATCTGCTAAGTCCTTTTACCATTGCTCCTATGTGTGTGTGGTTAGGACTAATTGCTTGGGATTGGATAAGTTACCAGGCCTCAACCCTGAAGATCGTGTCTTCCTCTCTCAGCAGCCATTACCTGGCTTTAGCTCTTCATCCTAGGGTGAGGCCCTGTGAGATTTTCTCCATCCAAATTGATTTGTCAACTAGTGTTGTCATTGTGCAGGTCTCGATTAAGTGACCATATTGTTGGGATTTCATGGGCACAGCTCTTTGACATATACAAAATGTCACTGTCTTGCAGGAGAGACTAGTGTTCTGACTGAGAATCTTTCTGCCTCCCTCCTCTAGGTTCCCTCAGTCTCAAGTATGGGTGTTGTTGGATACCCATGGTCTGTTCTCTGTATTTTGATGAGTTGTGAATTTCTGTAGTAGTTTCCATTTGGTATAAAAAGAAGTTTATGGGTGTTATAAATTTATACTGAGTTGAATTCCCAGAACCAGTGTAAAAGCCAGATATGTAGCATGAGCGTCTGCAACCCCAATGTTCACGCAAGATGGTAGACAGAGACAGGAGACTCTCTGGAAGAACATGGGCCAGCTACCCTGGCTTATTCAGTAGTGAACCAGGCCTTGTTACAAACGTGGTGGAAAGTGAAGCTAACACACAGGATTGTCTTTTGACCTCTGCATGCATGTCATGCGCACAGTGTAAACACACATATATACACACATATGAACATGAACAATATACATGCATCAGGCATACATCATACACATATATACAAGATGAATAGGTATCTTATTAGTGGGTATGAGTGATTATGAATAAATATGAATTTGAGTAATTTGAGTATTAATGAATAAAATGAATAATGAAGCCCCACCGAGATACATTTATTTAAGAGCATATATCAGAAAGATAACAAGATTTTGCTACATGGGAATATTACCCTGTAAAAGATGCCATTCGTTAATCTACATATTAGTGATGTTGGAGTGTTTAAGCAGCCATTTGTCAAGTTTGTAGTTAGCGTGAATTATAATTTATTCTTAATTTTTAAGTGTCAATCTCATCACATAAGATTACACACACAAAAAAGATTACACACACACACACACACACACACACACACACACACACCCTCAAATTATCTCTTTTGTTCTGTAGACCTAACTCTTCTTGCACATTCAACTGTTCTTTTATTTATTGTGTATTTATCACATGTTTTCATAGCTGATTGTCATCTCATAATGATATCTTCCACAAAAATGATAGCACTACATTCCCCACCCCACCCCCACTAAATCCCATGACGTTACCAGCCACATTTAGCAAGTTAGGTTAACAGTACCAGGTATGAGTCCCCTCTTACTCAACAGGCCTTATGTCCGGTTCCCACTGTTGGTTACCTCCAAGATGTAAGTGCCACTATTGAGTCACCTACTGTATCTTGCCAGGCTCTCGATTGCTGTGTCCAGAGACCTTTTCAGCTTAGTAGACCTACTGACACTTTTCTCCCCTGGTAGCTTGCATAACACCTTAAGATACTATGAGAGTTAGTCTTCAAGGAGGAGGCTTATAGGTCAGTCCCAGCTCAATTCCTCTAGAATATTCCTGTGTATCCTGTTACTTTTGTTGTTAAAGGTAGAATTTAGAATTATGTTTGTGTGGCTATCTTCTTTTGGGTTTGTTGAAATATTACTCTCTTGCTTTTTCTAGGGTGCAGTTGAGGAATCTCATGTTTCCCTCCTTGTGTTAGTGTTTTCCATCTATTATCCTTCGAAGGGCTGGATTTATGGAAAGATATTGTGTAAATTTGGTTTTGTCATGGAATATCTTGGTTTCTCTGTCTATGGTAATTGAGAGTTTTTCTGGGTATAGTAACCTGGGCTGGCATTTGTGTCCTCTTAGGATCTGTATGACCCTTTTACTCTGAGGTAGTGTCTGCCTTTGATCCTATGATCCTGAAACCCTGGGTGTGTTGGAGGTCCTGGGAGTCAAGCTGTCTCTGGGACCCTGAGATCCTGAGATTCTCTCTTCTATCTCTTGTATCTACTTGCATCTCTGACTCCTGATCTCTTTCCAAGGTTTTCTATCTTCAGGGTTGTCTCCCTTTGTGATTTCTTTATTGTTTGTATTTCCATTTTTAGATCCTGGATGGTTTTGTTTCTTTCCTTTGCCTGTTCGGCTGTGTTTTCCTGTAATTCTTTAAGGGATTTTTGTGTTTCCTCTTTAAGGGCTTCTAGCTGTTTACCTGTGTTTTCATGTATTTCTTTAAGGGAGTTATTTATGTCCTTCTTAAAGTTCTCTATCACCGTCATGAGAAGTGATTTTTAGATCTGAATCTTGCTTTTCTGGTGTGATGGTGTACCCAGGAGTTGCTATGGTGGGAGAATTGGGATCTGATGATGCCAAGTAACCTTGGTTTCTGTTACTTATGTTCTTATGCTTGCCTCCTGCCATCTGATTATCTCTAGTGCTACCTTCCCTTGTTATATCTGACTCGAGCGTGTCCTTCCTGTGATCCTGATTGTATCAGAGCTCCTCAGAGTTCAGCTGTCTCTGTGATCCTGTGATTCTGGGATCCTGTGATCCTGAGATCTTGGGTGTGTCAGAGGTGCTGGGAGTCCAGCTGCCTCTGGGACCTTGAGATCCTAGTGTGACCAAGCTCCTAAGATCCTGGGATCCTGAGATCCTGTGGTCCTGGGCGTGTTAGAGAGCCTGGGAGTAGAGCATCCTCTGGGTGTTGAGGGACTGACCGATGATGTCTCTCAAAGGGTTTCATCGTCTCACACATTTAGAGAATCCTTACAATATAAAATTATGTAATCCGTTGAGTCAACCCAATTTGGTTCAGTGATTAACCTCTTGTGACCATTGGGTAACATTTAGAAAGGCAGGTCAGATCTCAGACGCCCTTGGTTTATGATAGACTAATCTGTTCCTAAATTGCTCACTCCATCTAAATGACACTGTGACTCTGAGGATGGGCTCTAATGATGAGGTTTGTACTGTGTCACAATGCTCATGTTTCCATGTAAAGAGTACTTACGGTGCCACATGCTGACCCCTCTTCCTGTTATCTGTCTGTGCTCTGCTGTGATATTAATAGCACTTCCATTGGTCATTGTATTTGAGAAACCCCTCTCCTGGTTCTCCAGTCACTGTGTGTGCATGAGTTCCGAGTGCCTTGTTAATGTTGTGCCTTCTTTGGATTGGAATGTTTTCCTCTTTTCTATGAATTGGAGATCAACTCCTAACTCTGATATTTCACTCTGCTCACTCTGTAACAAACACTCACCAAGGGGAAGAGGAGTTACAAATGCCTTTGGCTAATTGCAACTGATGTGAATCTTGCCTAGAGAAAAGCCAGAAGCCACTGCTGGACCTGAACGTGCATCCTTTGGACTATACAACGCTTAATTTTTCAAACTCCTTTTATTATTACTTATTAGTTGATTCTTACAGAGGGCTGCCAGCAAAGCCTTTCTCTTGTGCTTTTCTATGATGATTTGTGGCTAGTAATTTTAGTCCTCCCACCCCTTTATTCTCAAAGTTTATTCAGTTTCATAATTCAGTGTTTTTCCAATGCTAAAATCCCTTTTTAAAATTATTGCATTCCCAATTTGTTTGGAAAATCCGCATTTTTACTCTTAATGCTACCAGACCATGAATTTTTTTGTAATTTATGTTCACTTGTACATATGCAAGATTTAACTATGACTCATAAATACTCCATTCTGTCAGCCCAAAATTTGTTTAGTGAAAGTGAGAATCTTCTATGCTTGTCCCTTAAACCAAATCAGAGTCTTTCTGAAATGGTTTGGTTTTATTTTCTTCCTAAGCATCTCCAGGGCTGAGTGGCTCCAGGTAGGCTCTCCCTAGCTGTGGCACCAGCACCTTCCCTAGAATACTGCCACCCTCTGCTTGCATCTGTTGAAAGAACACAATAGGCAGCCACACCTTCATCTGTAGTAGAGCTCTCAAAGGCACCAGCATATTACCGTCATCCAAGAATGGCATCTTCATGCATCTCTCCCACTGTATTTCCTTCTCATTCATTGCCCCTTTCTGTCCCCATGCGGGTTCCAAATCTTCAGACAGCCTCTCTTCTGTTACTTTCTCAATACCAACTTCTGTTAACAAGTCTTCCTCCTCCCTCATGATACCCTTTCTAGTCTTATGACCTATATATACATATAAACACATGTACTCAATTTAAAGTCCAGTTTCGTTACAGGAGAAAATACAGAGTAGTTTTTTTTTTTCTTTTTCAATCTGCCTTATTTCACTTAGTGTGATTTTCAGTTGCATCAGTTTTCTTCTTACTGTTGTAACTACATTTTTCTTGATGGCTGTATGACATTCTATTCTGTGCATTTAGCATACATTCTTTATCCATTCATCTCTTAATAGATCTCTAAACTAGTTCTATTGTCTGGGTATTGGGAGTAGTGAGGGAAAATCCAGTAACTAGGGACATACTTTGAAGCAATGGTTTGTAGTTAGTAATTCCATATTAATATGGGAACCAAGAACCAAGCTGAATCAGAGCACCTGTGTGCTCACAATGTGAATCACTTCTCACTGTAAGTTTATTAGAACATAATTCACTTTAAAGACTTAATGGTGAGTATAACAATGTGTACGAACTCTTCTGATTCCTCAGGTCTTCCGAGTGTGGGATATACAGACTCTGTCAGTACTGCAAGTCTTCCATGATAGCCAAGGTGGGCCAGGAGACATGCAGATTTACTCTATGATATATGATGCCAACCATGGCATGCTCATTACAGGTATGTGCATCTGACAAATTAATTTCATGTCTTGTACTTTTTTTTAAAAAAAGATAGTTCTTGAACTCTTACTATGAACACGCACACAAAGAAAATGAAATGACTAACTATGCTTAGTGACAATATAAATATTTATTTCCATTTCTTATCATCCTATGTGAATTGATGAACCTCACCTTTATGAAAATACCGAGTCAGTTCTATAAGATGATGACCTAGGAGTACATGGCCCAAGTGAAGCAGAAAGGGGTGAGGGAGCTGTGGCTATGTTTAGGATTCTGTTTTGACTCTTGGGTGCAGTGAATTAGTACTTTCATAGGGTGGTGGTCCTCGTCCATACCAGCATGAACTTGTTCTCTGAAGCAAGGCAGTTCTGATAAGGAATTGGCCACTCTGTTAGATGGATAAAAACGTCTTCAGCTGCCTTTGCTTCATGTCCGGAATACTGTACAAAGATTGCCAAACTGTTTTATGCTTTGTTTGTGTTTGGGCTTAGTTTTTCTCTTTTTTCAACAGATACACTGAGAAGACAAAGAACCTTGTTAGCCATTTTGGTTGGCTACTGTTCACATGCACAGCCTTTGTCTTTTTAGAAGCAAGATGGCTATGTTAATAGTAGCTCTATCCTCTGGAACACTAAGCCAAACTTGCTTTCCCCAACCATGCTGCCACTGACCACCTGCTCTGACTTCCTAGGGGATTAATTAAGGCAGGGAAATGATTGGTGCTTTCTCTGTTGGGGAACGTAATTATTTTTAATTTTGTGTTGTTTATTTTTCCTGAGTTAGAAGTGAACCATCACTTCATGCTGAATAGATAATTTCCTGCAAAACAGAACTTAGTTCCAGTTTTGAATGCCTCTCCTTTATTTGACCTCCTAAAATGAACAGATTCATGGCTCTACTCCAATATCACCTCTGAACATGGACAATTGCCCTCCTGATTATTGGGTTTACCATTTCCATCCCGATTATTGTCAGAGTAAAGAAGGGTTCAGATCCCAAGACAGAGAGGAAAATGGAGGATGGAAAAGCCATAAATGCTTTTTGACTTTTGTGTACTTTTGGTGGTGCTCTAATTTGCAAAAAGCACCGAGCTCTGGGTATTGCCTGATCATTAAAAGAACAGCCATCAGTTTGACATTAGGATTACATAGAGTGCATTAATTTGTACATAGAATCGAGTGACATCATATAGAGTAGCTTTCTGAGCCATGGGTACAACACTACTGTGTGCTCAGTAGTTGGAAGGACACATTGTTGCTGTCGGTGTTGTCGTGAATTGTTGCTCTTGCTGCTGCTGCTGCTGCTGACGATGACGACAATGACGACGATGATGATGACAGCTATTTGATGCTTGCTTACTCTTTTCCTTTATCTGCATAGTTGACCTTGGAGGCAGGAATTGTTAACTGAACTTTTATAAATGGCAAAACTCAACCTCGAACAATTCAACTGACTGATAGAATGTTAAAACAGCTGAGATTCAGTCTCAGACCTTCTGCCTCCCAAATCTGCATTTGTCCTTTCTTCCTACGTTATTTCTGTTATTGTAGTACAACTAGCCAAAAAGGTAGACAAGTGTCAGTTCTCCACATGCCAGTTCAGTTATGTTTAACTGTCAGTATCATGTTAAAGGACTCATGGGGAAGCTCTGATAGCTATCTGTCTATCACATTTCCAGACAGTGCTACTTGAATTGAGTAACATTACTTGAAGAACCATCTCGGTCATTTACAAATGAATAGTCTTATTTCATAAAATCTAAACACCTTAAGAAACCAGTACTTCTGCTAAGACCTTGAGAGTTTCTTGGGAATGATTTGAGACAGTCACTGCAGTACCTACAGGGGCACCTTTATGTCCACATCAATAAAGTAAGAAGAGGCTTGGCTTCTATTTAACCTACAGAATGTGCAGGGCTGTGGTAGTTCATGCTTTTAATCTCAACACTCAGGAGGGAGAGGGCCTGCCTGGTGTACAGAGTGGGTTCCAAGCAGCCAGGACTACACAGAGAAACTCTGTCTCAAAAACAAACAACCAACTACAGAATGCTTGCTTTGGTATCCTTATCAATATTTCCATACATTACACTAAACTAAAGCACACAGGTATATGGTTTTGAGACTTAACTGCATCTCCTTACCCTGGCCATGCTAACTACATGTATTATTATGGTGACTTGGAAATTAATTTTACTATTGAGGTTGCAATCACTGGCCTGCAATCATTCTCATTCATTATATTAAAACAGACCATGCTCGCAGCGTGTGTTATCATTTGCTGGCTTGAAGAACTCTGACTCCATTTCAACAAGCAGAGAAAGCCACAATTCAGCGAAAGGCCGGTGGACTGCATCACCACCGTGCACATGCTGGAGAGGCACAGCAGGGAAGAGGAAAGCAGACTATGAAATTAAGAAAGCGGAGGTCAAAATGAACTGTGTTTGAAAGATAATGAAGTCTCCAATGAGTGCTTTCCCCTGGCTGAATCACATTTGCTGTGTTTGTCAGCGATGTTTCAGAGTAGGCAACTATATTCTCACCTCATTAAATGCTAAAGCAGTGGTCTTTTATACTCTAATCTCCCTGACCAGATGGTTGGGTCAAATCCTCTGTGAAATTCCAGACTTCTGATACTGACAATTAGGGATGCAATGCTTTTGTAAAAAAAAAAAAAAAATTTCATTCTTTACTTCATTTTTAAGATGTGATGTCACTATGCAACTCAGCTGGCCTAGGACCCATGGTCCTCCTGCTTCAGTCTCCAGAGGGTGGGATTACGGGGATGCATCATCAGACACACCCATCTTTGTGACAGTTCTCCTTTCATTCCCCCTCTTCAGGATCTAGTGTGATAGACATGTATCCTTTGACCAGGATGATACAGGACACAAAGCAGGTTCCTCACACTCATGAACGAGAAGTCAATGTCACTCTTTACAACAAGTACTTCCACCAAGTGCTCACGATCTGCTCAGAGTCTATAATCAAGGTGAGTCGTGATGGCTTCCTAGGCAGAAAAAGGTTGAGCAGGTGAAATGTTAGCTTTGTGTTGGTGGTCAGGGGGAGATGTCAAGACAGGATTTCTCTGTGTAGCCTTTGATGTCCTGGTTGGGAGACCAGGCTGGCCTCAAGCTCAAAGATCCACCTGCCTCTGCCTCCTGAGTGCACCAGCACCACTTGGCTTAATTGTTATCTTCTTATAGATAAAATAGCAAGTTTTATATGTAGTGGTCCACAGACTGATATTGAAACTCTCTCTAAGCTTTCATGAATATATGATGAAGTGTTTTAAGTCAGTTCAGGCCATGTGGCTGGTTAAATACTGCCAGATAACACAATAGAAAATTTAAAATTTTTTAAATTTAAAAATTTAAAAATATTATTTAAAAATTTTAAAATTTATTTTGTGCGGGAAGGGGTATGTGTCTACAACTTACAGGAGCTATTTCTCACCTTCTACCATGTTGGCTTCATGACTAGAACTCAGGTCAGCTGACTTGGTGGCAAGCATCTCTACCTCCTGAGACAAATAGAAATTTCAAAGAAAATATAGTAAAGAGAAAGAACCAGCTTGTATTTTAATTTCACTAGAGGGTGTGTGCCAAAGAGAAAAGGAAAGACATGTAATGGGCATGCGCCATAACTCTTAGATATGCAGAGTACATGCCAAGACCAATGAGTCTATGATATCATTCAAAATCTCATGAAAGATATGGGCATTTAGATAGTCTTCAATTCTAATGATGGAAAAGATGGGACTCAGATATAAATGACTGCCACAGCTACTATTGCTCCCATGGAGGTGGTATATGAGGCTGGCTGTGTCTAGTATGTGCACTCATGCTTTAGGCTCTGTACCTCTAGTCCTATCTAATGCTGTATTGAGTGACATATTACTATGTCTGTCATTACAACCACTGAAACCACCTAGCAGTGATACCTAGAGGCGTGTGTATGTGGTTTCCATTGTTACTTCATGAATGCAGTAAGAAGAGGCCAGAAGAGGCCTTTGGACCTGAAGTTGCCTTCCGGGAACCCGCCAAATGTGTGTGTGTGTGTGTGTGTGCGTGTGTGTGTGTGTGTGTGTGTGTGTATATATATATATATATATATATATATATATATATATATATATATGCCACTGCTGCTACAAATAAAACAGACTAAAGTAAACCCTATCCTATACTCATGTAATAATGTGCTTTTATCCATCATCTGTCTTACCTTTCCCAACAGAAGATAGAGAGAAGTATAGTTTTTCTACCATATTAAATGGAGAGGGGTTGTAGCTCAGACTTGGAGATGTATATAATCTCAGGATCCTTTTATGCAGGGACCCACATTCCTCTCTCTCCTCTAAGGGTTTTGTCTATCACAACACTCAGAGGCAGAGACTGTAGCCTCTGGGCCAGACTGACTTCATCTCAGTCTTGGCACTATTACTTCCCAGACAGTGGCCAATTCAGCAGCTTCCTCTCCTTCCTTCACCTGGCTGCCATAACTTCCCATCCACTCCCTGGGAGACACCTCTCTGCCTCTGGTCCTCCGGGTGTACTGCCCAACTCAAGAGCTGCAAGGTGGTTCAACTGCTCACTGATCAGAAAATTGACACCTGAACTTGGCACAGCCACAAAGTAGGAGGGACATAGACGACACTCTACAGATCTATATGCTTGGGGTGGGTGGGTGATGAAGCATGATGATTCTGGACTTTTCCTCACACTGTCTTGCTGTTTTGCAGAGGGTCCATCTGACTCTTATCACAACCCCCTTTGACATCACTGTGTCTCATATTTTTAGTCACAGAACTTTCTAAAATGACCAGTGAGCTCTTTCTTTAGGATTTCTCCACATAGTATGCTGCTCACCACACTTTTTTTTATTAGATATTTTCTTCATTTATATTTCAAATGCTATCCCGAAAGTTCACTATACCCTACCCTGCCCTGTTCCCCAAACACACTCACTCCCACTGTCTGGCCCTAGCATTCCCCTGTACTGGGGCATATGATCTTCACAAGACCAGGGCCTCTCCTCCCATTGATGGCCAACTAGGTCATCCTCTGCTACATATGCAACTAGATACATAAAGTTCTGGGAGGGGGTGTTACTGGTTAGTTCATATTGTTGTTCCTCCTATAGGGTTGCAGACCCTTTTAGCTCCTTGGGTACTTTCTCTAGCTCCTTCATTAGGGGCCCTGTGTTCCATCCTTTAGATGACTGTGAGCATCCACTTCTGTATTTGCCAGGCACTGGCATCCTGAGTGAGGTAACCCAATCACAAAGAACACACATGATATGCACTCATTGATAAGTGGATATTAGCCCAGAAACTTAGACTACCCAAGATACAATTTGCAAAACACATGAAACCCAAGAAGAAGGAAGATACTTCATTCCTTCTTAGAATGGGGAACAAAATACCCATAGAAGGAGTTACAAAGACAAAGTTCGGAGCTGAGACAAAAGAAAGGACCATCCAGAGAATGCCCCATCCAGGGATCCATCCCATATGCAACCACCAAACCCAGTCATTATTGCATATGTCAGCAAGACTTTGCTGATAGGACCCTGATATACTATCTCACCTCACTTTTATCCTCACCATTGAAGCCACTATGGACTTAATGGAGCACTGTTAATTCTTGTATTTCTATCTTGCTGCTGCCGCCTTTTCATCACCCATATAGCAATATTGTAATGTCCATTACTGAGACTAAATACCCAAGACAAGGGAAGGAAGTTGTTGCTTTGGTACAAGGGTCTGGAGGTTTCTGTCAGCGATGAACAGGCCCAGTGGCTTCGGACAGTGATGAAGCAACCCATAGTGATAGGATGTGAGAGGGAGCATGCTTCTCACCTCATGGTAGTCAGAAAGAGAGGAATGGGAGGGGTGGAGGGGTGGACCTTCTTTAAAAGCGTGTCTCCCAGTTGTCTAAAGCCTCCACATGACTACTCTCCTGCAATCGGTGACTGCCTTGGCTACTTGATATGAAGCAGATAGGGATAGCACAGTCACCGAGAATACAAGTCATCTTTCACAGTTTGCCTTTAAGCAAGCCGACACTCAAGTAGGATACAGGGAAAGGTATGAGACGTACAGAGTACTACTTTGACATTTTGAAAATGGTAAAAGCTTTGCTAGGAAATTAAGGGCAGATATATGGAATACCTGTTTTTGCTGATGTTTTCCTCTTCTATAGGTATGGGAACTTGAGACTGGTCTCCAAATATACCAAATTCTAGACCCTCACGGCCTCAGTATTGAAGTAACCTGTGCAGCTATTGATGAAAGTGGATATCTTTTTGCCACAGGAGCATATAGTGGTGAGACAAGTGTTTGGAATGAGACATCTCTACTTTGGGATCTTGAGAGTTTGTGTAGAAATGTCTAAGTTTAGGAGGTTAAGGGAAAGTATGAATCAGGCTGACATGTAGACAATCCGGAGAGATTGCTTTGCCTGAGTGAATATCAAGTCTTCTTTCATGGCCACTAATGTCTTAATATTGATGTGAAAAACAAACTAGTAATTTACATTCTATTTGCCTTTCTGGTGCAACAATGTGCAAAAAAAAAGCCTTTTACATATGACATGTGTATAAAAATACCCTAATGAGACCCATTACTTTATGCTAACTTTAAAAACTAGTTATAAAGTTATAAAAAATACAACCCAAAGCTTTTCATCATTAAACACATAGATCAGTATACTGGCCCACAGAGTACCACCTACATTTTCAGTTTTAATGTGTCTAACTACTTACAATGAATTAATACATTATGGAAAGCCATGCCACACTCTACTTAGGACTGAAGAGAATTTCATGTGTGCCACCTCAGGGAAACAGCTATGTTGCCCTGAATCCTTCTGTCCCAATGTCTTTGCCATGCTGTTATCTAAAAGGCAGTCATTAGACTTGGGGTCTCTTGCTGCTGCCATAGTAGTGTGTGTGTGTGTGTGTGTGTGTGTGTGTGTGTGTGTGTGTGTGTGTGCATGCACACACATGCTTGTGTGTACTATGAATTAAATCTAGAGCCTTATGCATGTTACCCATACACTCTACGTCTGAGCTACACTCCCAACCTCTACAATACTTTTACTCATAGTATCTTTGGAGACCACACAAAGTACCCATCCAGCTTTGGTGCAGAATGCCTAGAGTTCTGTACTGAATATATTTCTATAATTAGGGTCCATAACGTCACATCAAACTTGGGGGACTTTGGGGCTTGAATGTGACTGTTTCCTATTTCTTCCTCTGTAGAGCACTTGTAGGAACTAGAGACATGCAGACTGCCCCACCTTTCCACCTCATCTTGTTCTGAACACCCACAAAGGATCTGCTTGCTCTAGAGTAGATGGTGGGGCCAACTATGCACACTGTGCAGAATATATTTATTCCAGGGTACATTTGAAAAATAAATGCTTCCTCACGAAGCGTTTGATGGAACAAGTGGGCACCCGATGTGAAAGTCAGATATCTGAAAGTGGGAACAGAAGATAACCCAGCAGGAATGAAATCATGAGTGCCAAGCCAAGGTGTGGGAGCGCATCAGCACACAATGTGTAGGGGAGCACACTGTTCCTCCCCGAGGAGCACAGCTGAGCAGAGCAGCCTCACCATGCCATAGGCATCGGCCACATCCATATGAAAATCACTAGCAATGGAGATGCCTAGTGACAGCATAACCATTATGTCAGGCATAAAGATTAAGTGACCCCATATATATCTGGCAATAATGTTATTTGTGTGCAAGTATGTTGTTTTATTTTGTTAGTCCTGTATTGTCAATTTCTCAGATGTCTCAGCTGATCCTCCTAAGCTTTCTGTAATTTCAGTCAATAGAGATCTGGGATTTAAGGTACCTTAGAAAGTGGTATTCTTTGAATCTTAGGGCAACTCTGCCCACAGCCTCCTCTCATTGTCAACTCACCCCACTTAGGAACAGCTGAGAAGTACACACACACACACACACACACACACACACACACACACACGTCTCTGCCTTGCTTGGACAGTTAGCATCCTCAAGATGAGGAAATCTGAGTGATTACCTAAGCCAGGAATGAGTGTGTGCCTGATGAACATGATGACTATTTTTTAGATAAGGTCTCACCATATAACTCTGGCTGGCTTAGAGTTCATGGTGTAGACCAGGCTAGCCTCAAGCTCTGTCTGCCTCTGCCTCCTGAGTGATCATTAGAGGTAATTTCTTTTTATTGCTTTTCTACAAACTATAGAGTGATTGAGTGCAGATAGTGGTTTTCATTTGAGAAGCCAGAGTTCTTGGCACTGTGCAGGGTACCCTGGGTACTTCTTGCCACTGTGCAGGGTACCCTGGGTACTTCTTGCCACTGTGCAGGGTACCCTGGGTAGTTCCTGCCACTGTGCAGAACATTCTGTGTATAATGAATGCTTGGTGTTGGTAAAGAGCAAATAAAGGGTGGGGTAAGAATGTTGCTAATGGGAGTAGCCAGGCAGAGAAGCACACAGTCAGATCATTGGTGTGTTAGTGCTAAGGACTGACATGTGGAGAATTGGTGTTAGACTTGGAGGAGAAGAAGGGACTTGACTAGAGAGCTGTATATGGCCCCACCTTCTCATCTTATCTTATTCTGAACACCTATGAAAGAGCTGCTGGCTCTAGAGAAGATGTGACCAACTGCACGTACTACTCAGTATATATTTATTCTGAGTATATTTGTCAAATAAATGCTTCATCAAGAACAGGTTGATAGAACGAGTGGTCATAAGTTTTTAGGCATAAAGATTAAGTGGATTCAATAAATGACCTTTGGGACTTCTAGGCCCCAACTTCTAAGGCTCCATTAATAGCATCAAGATGGAAACCAAACCTTCAACACTTAGGCCTTTGGGGGACACTTATCCAAACCAAAGCAGATATCCATTGCTTTCAAGACACAATTCTATGCTGCTTGCTTCTTTAATCTGCCTGTGACTAATCAGGGCCCACAGAAATGCACTTCTCAGGATACATTTCAACAAGATCACTGTCCCCTGGGCTAAGAGTCTGGCTGTGTGCACACCATCTTATCCACAGACATTTTTCTCCATGACCTCAGGAACAGTTAAGATCTGGGACTTTGGCAGTGGGCAGGAATTGAAAATGATGCCCGAAGGGAAAGACTGGGTGGAGGAAGAACATGGCCTGATGTGCCTGTTTTTCCTGAAGCCACAACTGAAGCAACAGCACCTCATCCTTGCCTTGGAGCGCAGTGGAACTATCAAGATTATTCAGGTATGAACTCTGCTTCCATGTTTGCACTGCAAATAGTCTTCCTAGGGGGTATCCAATGGCAATCCTCATTTCTCTGTCTCTGTCTCTATCTCTGCTTCTACCTCTGTCTCTGCCTCTGCTTCTGCCCTCTCTCTCTCTCTCTCTCTCTCTCTGTCTCTGTCTCAATATCTCTGCCTCTTTCTATGCTCCTCTTTCTCTGCCTCTCTGTGTGTTTCTCTGTATATCTCTGTGCATGTGTCTCACTCTCTCCTCTCTGGTTTTGTGTAGCCCAGAAGGACCTTGAATTCCTGGTTATACTGCCTTTACCTCCCCAGGGCAAATACCACCATACCTGCTTGCTCAATTTGTGTGCTGCTGGGGCTTGAGTCTAGGGCCTCAGAACATATTAGGCAAGTAATGCACTGACTGAGCTACATCTCTACGATCCCATTCAACTCCCCTCTTACCAGTCAGGTGAGGATATTACTTATTCACCAACTGGCCTATGATGCCCCTAACCAACTTGGCTCAAGTCCAAGCAAATGCCAAAAAGCACAGCCGCCTAGGCCCAGCATCCAACCCATCATGTGTTTGCTTCAGGAGCCCCTAAAGTGGGTGTCAGAAAGATCACAGTGACATATACATCAGTCACTGCTGACATTGCTCATGCCCTCCCTTGGTAATAATCCTCTGCCCCTCAGGAAGGTCCCTCAGCAGACTATGTCCCTTACAGCCCATAAAACATTCAAAGATGCTCAAATCACTTTTTCCATTTCTCACCAAAATTACTTTGTGTATTTTAAGGTTAATGATGCAATCTGCTCAGCGCTGTTTGGGGAGGATTGAAATAGGCTAATTTATTTTTCCTGAGAATCTATTACCACCTAGGAATACTAATGCCTTCTTCAGATTTAAAAAGAAGCCAACATCATTTATCCTGGCTGTGTGGCCCTCACCCGGTCAGCTAGACCTCAAGGACTAACATTGCCTTTGTTGTTCTCGGGAAGCTAAGATCAGAAAGTAAGTCTTGAATAGGATTTCAGTGATGAAGCACCAACATTGGCTGGGATGACTGGTATCTTTTAAGCTGAGAAAAAGGAAGGAAACATCATTTCCAGGTGATAGACTCTTCCCTTGTTGTCTGCATAGGCCACAATCTGACTGTGGATGAATGCCTTGGCACCCCCACAAAAAGCACAGGGCCACAATGACTTCTGGAAGTTGTCATGATCAATCATCTCAATGGCAGGAATCACAGATGTTTACCATACTTTGAGAGCTGCAAAGTGAACCATGATTCTGGGCTGTGGGTTCAGTTTGGTTGGTAGGTTTAAGTGTACACGGAGCCCTTGGTTTGATTTATAGTACCACATAAACTGGGTATGGTGGCACATATAGTCCTTGCACTCAGGAAGTAAGAGATCAGAAGTTCAAGGTCACCCTCAGCTACAGCATGAGTTCAAGGTCAGAATGGGACTTGTGGGACCATCACATATCAAAAATGATTTGAGTTCTGCTCTAGCCATTTCCACATTGGTTATGCTTGTCCTCCATGCAGAGCCTTAGATTAAGCTTGGCAAGATCCAGACACTTCATTTTATATCTGAATTCTTGCCCTGCCCATAGTAGATGCTTATTAAAAGTTGAGAGACTAAACTATTGAGAAATTACTTGAAAGACAGAAAGTAATAAATCTATGAGGGCTATTTGAGGGAACCTCCTATTTCACATTGCAGAGTAGACAATATAGTGTGTAAAGCAGACCAGAACTTCAGTGAACAGTGAAAGCAAGGGAACCTTGCGGAGACCATTGTCTCTTTCACTTGAAATTTTTCACAGCAAACTGGACTCTGATCTTGGATACTTATATCATGAGAGGCCTCAGGATCTAAGCCCTGGCCAAACAGCAGCTTTGAAGCCTTGCTCTGTTGGAACTCAATATCTCACTGCTTGGTCATTGCTGAAATTCTTCTTACCCCAACAAAGCTGACCAAAGCATTTCAACACACACACACACACACACACACACACACACACACAGAGAGAGAGAGAGAGAGAGAGAGAGAGAGAGAGAGAAAGAGAGAGCAGAAAAATAGAACCACACCTAACATCTAAAGTTTTAAATAATGGAAGAGATTTTATCCATCCACAGGTTGAAGAAAAAAATAAAGACCAAAGAAAGTAGTAACCTGGTCCTCCAAGACTTAGGTCACACTAGAATTAGGAATGCAGCCCCCTGTCTTCTCTCCCACAAGAGCCATCTCTGCCCTGCCCTGGCAACTTTTCGTTGTGGAAGGATTCTTGTTCTTTTAGCAAAAGGACCAGCCTTAAAATTTTTGGCTTTTATGCCCATACAAAAGTCAAAAATTAACAATATTACCAACTATAACTACCTAGACAACAGAAATATAATAGAATAAACTATCATAACACAAAATCAGATAAGAATATGCATGTGTGAGTTTGATTAAGAGTTACTGTCTCAGTAAATAAGGTGGAAGATCAATTGAGGATGATCCAGACTTCAGTCTTCGGCTTCCATATGCTTATACACACATGTACACATACAAACATATAGACATACACACATAAAAACACAACTAGCTTGTAGTCCAACACTGAATGAAGCGATGGCAAGAACTCATAGCAGAAATGGATGAAGAGGCCATGGAAGAGTGCCTCAGACTAGCTTGCTCCTAATAGCTTACTTAGCCTGATTTCTTATCGGACCCACAACCAGGGGTGGCACCACCCATGATGGGGGGGGTAGGTCTTTCACACATCAATCATTAGTAAATAAAATGCCCCCCAGGCTTACCCACAGGGCAAATCTGGTGGTGATGGTGGGGGTGGGGGTGTTGAGGTTCCCTCTTCTAAAAAGACTCAAGCTTGTGTCAATTTGACATCAAACTAACCAACAGAGATATGGAGATGACCTAAAGCATGTGCATGTGGAGCTATGAAAACTTCCGTGCCTGGTATCAGATTTAGGTTTCTGGTTACCATGGAGAGTAAGAAGCAAAGAAAATTACATTTTTAGTGGCAGAACAATGCTTGAGATTTGGTGGCACAGAATAATGGGGTACCTACCAGTCAGTGTATGCTTTACTCTTGTTATGGGGTACCAGTCTATGTTTACTTTACTCTTTTTAAGAACAGCTCAAAGGAAATAATTCATTGAACCATTTTTGTTCACTTACTAAATTTCTTCTTCAAAAGGGAAAGGAAGATGAAAACTTCCTCACGGTGATATGGGAGCTGCCCGACGCGATGCCTTACCTACAATATGGGAGCCATATTGTACATCTGATGATGTCAACTAAAGAAAGGGCAATGGCCATTCCTTTCCCAGACGTTGAGTTAATTGTCCAGAAAACTTCTCAACAAACTAATTATGTATGTTTAATTTCTTTATTTAAAAGTATTTTCACTGAGAATTCCATACAATATATTTTGATCATATTTACCTCAACCCCTCCCCAAAATTCTTCCTAGATCCACCCTACCCCCCTTATCCCTTAATGTTGTGTCTTTTTTTTTAATTTAATAACCCGTGTTATTCATATACTTCTGAGTATGGGGCCATCTGCTAGAGCATGGTTAACCTACCAGGAACCATGCCCTTAAGAAAACTGGTTTTCCCTGCCCCTTTTTCCCAGATGCCCATCAACCTAAGTTTTCCCAACAGTCCCTCAACCCTCAGTCAGGAGTGAGGGCTTGTGAACCCCTCCCCCTCCTTAGAATGGAGACTGGATTGATCTTCCTCCTTCAACAACAGCTGCCCAAGACTAGATGGATTTACTGCTGATTTATACTAAATCTTTAAGGACAAGCTAACATCAACACTCCACAAATCCTTCCACAAAATTGAAAGGGAAGGAACAGGGCAAAGCTCTATGATGCCAATGTCACCCTGATAACAAAATCAAATTAAAAAAAAAAAAACCTGACAAATGTAGTTGCGAAGATTCTTTTAAATCATATTAAAGAACAGATGGAAACAGTCACACACCATGACCAAGGTGGGTTCACATCAGGGGTGCAAGACTGATTCAATACACATTAGTGCACGCCATGTAAAACAACATGTAAATAGACAAGTACAAAAATAACATGGTTCATATCAATCTGCCCAGAAGAGGCCTTTGTAAAGTCCAACAATCAAGTCATGACAAAAGCCCTGTAGAACCTAGCAATAGAGTTAACATTTCACAAAGAACACTGTGTAAAAAGAAAGCCTGAGAACATTTCCTCTAAAATCGGGAGTGAGGCAAAGATATCTGTTATTCAGTGTAGTCCTTGAAGTCTTAGCTGGTGTTTCGGGGATCTGGAATAAACACTCTACACCAATGAGAGTAAAGGAGAGGAGATTTCACAGGTAGACCAAAGCTACCATAGTTCCTGAGAGGCTTGCATCCCGGGTGCGTTGTATTCCCATTTTATACTCTAAAACCATAAAGAGGGGAGAGCAAGCTAGCATATTTTAAAGAAGCTATGTGACAGTCAGGATGTTGTTAAGACCAATAATCCATTGTTTCCTGATTACCCCAGACAATTCTGTCCCAGGTAGCAAGTGAAGCCATGATTGTCAGTTAGGCCGTACACATAGTGCTTTAGGTAAATCACTGTAGAAGGCATGGGTGCTCACATTGGAGAAACCAGGAATCTTAATCATACTGGGTTGTCTCTTCAATGATGGAAATGAATAGCTGTTTTCCACCCATAAGGTTGAGAGTTGATGTTGTTAATGACCTGATGGCCTTTGCTAATAAGAGGGCCAGACCTCACCCTTAAGACCCAGAATGTTCATCCCAGAGTCCATTATGTTTATATGTGTTTCTCAGTAAATAGAACCCATGCTTAGGAGAGATGTCACATGTACTTTATAGCCTGCTGACCTGTAAGCTACCCAGATCCTAAGCCCTTAAGTTATAGAACCTATCTTCATGATTAAATTTACTTTGAATTGAATTTCAATGTCATTATGCCTCCTTGGGCACTAGGGACTTTATTATACCAGAAAACTTCTTTTCTAAGTTGTACTGTACTTAAATAGGTTCACAATAAACAGCCTGGTGTCAAATTCCAGAAGTCTGGACTCAGCATCAGTGAATTCATGCTGAACTGAGTTTTCTTTTTTCATCACAGCTCATTTCCCTGCTGACTATAGAGCTTGTAGCAACCCCCACAAATCACTAATTGAATAAATCAGTATCTAATAATTTGTTTCTTCCTTATTCTACTTCATGAGAAATAAGGAAAAAAAAGGAAAATGAAAAATACAAGTTGGGAAGGAAGCAAAATACCCTTGTTTGCATGATAAATAACCTGGTAAATATTACCAAAAATCTCTAGCTTGGAAAACACTTTCAGCAGGGTACAAATTCAACATACAGCCTTCTACATATCAATAATCAATAATTTTCTGACAAAGAATCAGAAAAATATTCCCATTCAAGGTAGATTTTTAAAATACTTAGAAATATATTGTATGAAAGTGTCAAAGAATTTTTAAAAACCTATTTTTAAAATACCTAGTGTCTTAGGGTTTTATTACTGCAAAGAGACATGACCAAGGCAATTCTTATAAAGAAAAAATATTTAATTGGGGCTGGTTTACAGTTCAGAGGTTTAGTCCATTATCATCATGGCAGGAAGCATGGTAGCATGCAGGTAGTCATGGTGCTGGAGAAGGAGATGAGCTACATCTTTGTCTTTAGACTTCAAGCAGAGAACTAGCTTGAGATTCTGAGACCTCAAAGCCCACCCCTTAGGGTCACACTTCCTCCAATAAAGCTACAGCTACTCCAGTAAGGTCATACCTCCTAATAGTACCACTCCTTATAGACCAAGTATTCAAACACGAGTCTATGGGGAATATTCCTATTCAAACTATGATGCCTAGAAATAACCAAGGAAGTGAAAGGTATCTACAGCAAAAATTTTAAATCATTGAAGAAAACTGATGAAGAACTGGGATGGAAAATTTCCCCATGTATATGGATTGGCAAAATCCATATTGTAAAAGCAATGCATATTCAATGCAATCTCCATCAAATCCAAATATATTATTCTCTGAAATTTTGCACAAACATAAAAACATTCATGTTTAAGTACAAAAGATCCCAAATAGCCAAAACAGTGCTAAGCAGAAAGAACAATTCTGAAAACATCAAACCCTTGACCTCCAACTATGCTACAAGGGCAAGAAGGGCATGGCATTGACAGCAACAGCAGCAGCAACAACAACAACAAAAATGAAGGTGGAAGGAAGGAAGGAAGGAAGGAAGGAAGGAAGGAAGGAAGGAAGGAAGGAGAAGGGAAGGGAAGGAAGGAAAGGAGGGAGAGACGGGGGAGGGAGGGAGGAAGAAAGGAAGAAAGGAAGGGAGGGAGAGATGGGGAGGGAGGGAGAAAGGAAGGAAGGAAGGAGAGAGAAAGAGGAAGAAGAAAGAAAGAAAGAAAGAAAGAAAGAAAGAAAGAAAGAAAGAAAGAAGAGAAGAAAGAAAAGAAAGAAAGAAAGAAAGAAAGGAAAGAAAGAAAGAGAAAGAGAAAAGAAAGAAAGAAAGGAAAGAAAGACAGGAGGGGGGAGACATTACCCCTTCATGGTACTTGTTATGCTCACATCTCCTCTGCTACCACAAAATTGTCTCAGGATGCTTGAAATGTTTTTGATCAGGAAAACATTCATTAACTACTACTAGAGCTCAGACACCTTTCAAAAACTGTCAGAAGTATCTGTACATATTGAAATAGACAACTTGATAGAAAGTCTCTTCAAAAAGCTATTTTTGTGATGTGCTTACAGGAATATACATCTGAAGATGAAGTATGCAAGATGTTTGAAGTTGAGGCTGAAAAACAGGGAAATAAGGAAGCTGCCATTTTTTGTTGTTGTTCTATTCTTAAAACATCTAGGTCTTTTGATTGTTTTTAATTGATTTTCATTAACTTTATTAATATATTCTAATATTAGTTTAAAGTATCTCTGCTTCTCAGTTTTTAAGGCCAAAGAGACCAAATCCTATAAGATGACTGTATGTTATTAAAGGACCAATCGAAGGAAGCCTTCAGGCCTCCCCCATAACTAGTGAAATAACTGTAATGTAGCCCACAAGAAAATTATACAGCTTGTCTTATAGAATTTGAAATATGCCTATTGGAGAAGATATTGTTTTCCTCATATTGAAGCAAATGTCAGCATAGCACTGAACTTGAATTACATTGGAAGTTTCAAGAAGGTATTTTATTGTTAGATTAAAGAGCTTTGAAATTAATACAAAACATTCCTCACACCTCAGAGAGCAATTCTAACCTACCTCTTCCAACTCTGTCACTGGAACAGGGTTTGTACATACACACGTGCTGTATGAAACACTGGATGTGGCTAACAACAGAAGAAAGATGAGCCTACAGTGAGTTGGAAACAAGGCACTAGTCATGTACACAGATGACAAAGAACTGAAACATGACTTCTTTAAATCAGATGATAAATTAGTAAAGTACAACAGACATGGGGCTGGAGCAATGGCTAAATAGAGCAATGGCTACACCAGCATGAAGACCAGAAGCCACATTTCCAGGACTCACATAAAAGCTGAGCCTTCATGCCAGCCAACTGTAATCCCAGCATTCAGAAGGTGGACACAGGGGAGCCCTAGAAAAAGCTGGCTAGCTAGCCTACCGAAGTTAGCAGACTCTAAGTTCAACTAAAGAACCCTTCCCACAATTAACATGGAGAGAGATTGAAGAAAACACCTCCCAATGTTAATTTTGAGCTTCTGTATACAATCATACTCGTGGATAGTATCCACACATGCACTTAGGAGAAGAGTACGATGAAAGTGCCTCTTAAGACATTATACAAGTTTAAATTATCTCTAGTTTTCTATTCTTATCTTTTATATTTTTCATAATTAACATCCTAGCACATCCTGTTGCAACCTACATTTAAATTACCTATATTAAAATTCAAAGTATCAGAACAATATCAACCATCCAGATTCCCCTCCCCCAGAGCTCCCAGGGACTAAGCCACCGATCAACCCATTGCTCCAACCTCATAGGTAGCAGAGGATGGCCTTGTTTGGCAACAATAGGAGAGGACCTTGGTCCTGTGAAGGCTCGATTCCCCATTATAGGGGATGTCAGGTCAATGAGGTGGGAGGGGGAACACCCTCATAGAAAAGGGGGAGGGGAGATAGGATAGGCCTGTTTTGGAGGGGATACTGGGAAAGGGGATAACATCTGAAATGTAAGCTGGGCAGTGGTGGCACATGCCTTTAATCCCAGCACTTGGGAGGCAGAGGCAGGTGAATTTCTGAATTCAAGGCCAACCTGGTCTACAGAGTGAGTTCCAGGACAGTTGGTGCCTTTGACATATTAACTAAATAGTAAGTGTTCAAGTCTATAACTTTGGAGAGAAAACTAGATTAGATTATTAGAACATTAACATTAAGGTTATTATTAAAACAGGAGGCATGGAGATTGCCCAGAAGCAGATGGACAAATGTGCAAGAGGCAAACACTAAAGATATTCATATTAAAAGGTGGACAGAACAAGAGAGCATTACTTCGAAAACAGAAAAACAGGTGGTGATGAGTCCCAAGCTGTGTCAGCCAGCTTTTCATCACCGGGACAAAATCTGTGAGAGAAATAACTTAAAAGGAAGATTAAATTTTTAAATTTTCAGTGCAAAGCCCCAATCCAATGTCCTTGACCCAGTTGTCATAGGGTCATGTAGAAACCGAGCACAGGAAAGGAAGACTGCTCCTCATAAGGGTCAATCAGAAACTGAGTAAGGAAAGGAGAAAGGGAAGGGTGATGCCACAATATCCTTTGAATGCCATGTACCCACTTAGCCTAACTTTTAAAAGGCTCCAGCATCTTCCTTCCAATAGTTCCACAGGCTGGGGACCAAGTGTTTGGCATTGAGGAATGTCCAAGATCCAAATGAGAATACAAGCAAAACCAAGAAAGCCATCAGTGATGAGCGTAAGGCATCTCAGGAAGGAGAGAACATGAAGAACTGTAAAATCAAGAGTCTGCTCATCTTAAGTAGATGTCATTGTGTGTCCCTATCAAGTCTTGCACATGTCTCCAATTCAACATTTTCAGATTACTCAGTAATTAGCACTTCATCTGTATACTTTAAATTCTCATACATATCTTATATCACAGATGCTATATTTAGGTTTGTATTCCAAGAACCTAAGATGCTCAACAAATATCCAAGGCAAGATAACTGCAAAGAAGCACATGTAACTAGCTGGCAATATACAGAAAAGGTTTCCATAAAGTACAACACATCAGAAGCTGGACAGATGGACTTGTCAAGTGAAGGACTAACCTGTCAGTGGAAATGGCTAATGTGGACCCTTTTTTGGTTTTGTTTTTCTAAAGATGATTGAAGAGAAGATTTAAACACACACACACACACACACACACACACAGAGAGAGAGAGAGAGAGAGAGAGAGAGAGAGAGAGAGAGAGAGAGAGAGAGAGAGGAGAGAGAGAGACTAATAGTAAAGCAGAATAAGTCATTGCTAAATCAAAACGGACCAGAAGACAAGGGAGGATGTTTTTGTTGTTTCAATGAATTATCCAAGCTAAATTTTCTAATGCTAAAGGGGGAACGGTAGTAAATTTCATACTCAATGACTTTGAACATATTACAACGCTGCTTGATGTTGATTCCAACATGTAGCTATAACATTTTTAGTTAGTTTGACTATGCGTTTCCACCAATTTACATCTGTGCTCTTTTTCTTTAGAGTCCTGCTGTCAATGTGGATGTGAACTGCATTGATGTATTTCAAACAGAGGGATATAATTTGATAGTGTGCGGAACAACAAACGGCTTGATTATCTTATGGAATTTCATAGCAGCTTCTGTCAAAGAAATGTAAGTGTTGTAGTTACCCTAAGGAATAGGACATTTTGCTGCATAAGAGTTTAAATAACAAGTAATACTCAAAGAAAAGAGGTGTTGGTAGTGGTGGTGATAACCTTTAGGAAGGATTTTCCTGGAGGTTCTTCTCATAAGTACATTACGTTCTGAATGTCTAAATTCCATGATTACATACAGAAAGACCACAAATATTTGTATAACCAAGATATTTTTCTTTACACAAATATCTGATCTTTCCATGTTTAAATTTATTATATCAATAAGTGGTTTTAATTTTATTTTTTAAATTTTATTTGTTCTTTTTATATGGATGTTTTGCCTGATACCTGGAAGAGGCCAGAAGAAGACATTGAATCCCTTTAGACTCGGGTTGCAGACAGATATGAGTCAGCATGTGGGTGCAAGAAATCAAATTTGGGCTCACTAGATATCTCTAGTTGATGCACTAATACCTACAAACTTTCAAGTTGTGCATATCCAATTATGTACTGGAATTCTGATCACTCCTCAGTCACTTCAAACTTCTCAATTCCTGACCTCTGTCCCTCCGTCAAGCTTCTCCTCCCTCTGCTTTCCTAGTGCCACCAATCCTACTGCTTTGCCAAATACAAATGGTAACAAACATCCTGGAAGAATTTTATTCTCATTCACGTCAGCCTTTCCAATTTACACGATGCCTCTAGCATGGGCCAGTATATCGGGTGCATCTTGGATCTCAACCACTCAATGTTGAAATGTTCTCTATCATAGAGTCTTTACCCTCCCCAATTAATCATCATCTCTAAGTGTTTCTGACATTGGTTTAAAGGAACTAACATAATGTATTATCTGTATGGCTAAACTGTAAATAATAGACTGTCTTGACTGTGTACTTGGAGGTATGAATTGGGATCTTCGATGGACACCCTATATCAAGGAGGCTTGTAAAATTATTGGCAGATAAAAATGCCCAATCATCTTAAATGAACCAAAATAAAACCAAGCTTAGTTTAGAGAAGAAGGGAATCAAAAGGAAAAGGAAGAAGGAAAAAGAGGAAAGCACATAAGAAATCTCTACCTCTAGTTAGAGGGCACTATCTCCTACCTGGACCACACCTCTTTTTTTTTTTTTAATCAAAAGTTGGCTCCATCCTAAGAATCAGTGCCTTTCCTCGGTTTTTCTCACTGAGTACTTGTCATTTGATACCTGTGTCTACACTCACTGGACAATTCCTCACATTCTTATGAACAGCTCTCACATTGAAGGTGTCAGTTTGTGTCTGACTCACTACTGAGAAGGCACAAAAGAGAAATGAAAAAGCTCAGTGCTGATGGCACTGTAAAAAGAGGGGGAAGATGTCCCGAGCTATTTCCAATATCAAGGTAGCAATTTTTCTTGCTTAAGTACCCAGCATTTTGCCAAGGAATAAATGCAAAGATAGTGCTCAATAAAGAAAAACAACTATGGTAAGTTATACATTGTGTCTCTTTTCCATAGGCAGACAATTATTTTAAAGCAGTAGGGTCCTGGGAGATATTTCAGTGAGGAAGGCTCTTTCACTGCAAGCACAAGGATCTGAGCTCAATCCCTGGATCTAAGTATAAAAATCTAGGTGCTGTGGTACATACTTATAACCCCAGCACTGGGGAAGTAGGGACAAGTAGATACCTAGGGTTTGCTAGCCACCAATCAGCCTGACCTACTTGACAAGTTTGAGGCCAGTGAGACATTCTGTCTTAAAAACAATGGGTTCTATACCAGGGGAACAACACAGAGGTTGTCCTTTGGCCACTACACATCTACAAACATACATAGAACATTTAAATTTAGAATCACTAGAGCCTTTTGGGAAAGAGACACAGCTTATCCCAGAACTGTGTAAGGTAATATATTCTCAGCTTTACTGGTTATAAAAATAGAATGCTATTCCTATATTTATGGTGGAGTCCATTTCTACTGTTTGATTTATAATTCAATTTTATATGTATAAGTGTTTTCTCTTCATGTATGTCTGCGTACCACCGATGTGTCTAGTGCCTACAGAGGCCAGAAGAGGGCATCATATCCCCTGGTACTAGATTTACAGACAGTTGTGAGCTTCCATATGGATGCTGGGAGTTGAACACAGGACCATCATAAGAGCAACCAGTGCCCTTACCCACTGAACCATCTCTTCAACCTACCGTTTCTTAATACATCTAATTTTGTCTTACTCCTTCACCAGTCAAAAAGAACCCTTCTTCCTCAAGAACATTATGATTTGGGAGCTCAAGCTTAGTAACATTTCTTGCAAATTAATAATCTATTTCATGATTGATTGATGATCACACATATCTAAAACCATTGAGCTAAAAAGGTCCTCAGATTCTTCTTTATTTTTACATTGCTCCCATTCATATGAGACCCCTGCACCACCTTGTTAGTCTCCTTTCAGTGGCTGTAACAAACCCCTAAGACAGATTGTCTTGGCTCATGGTTTCAGAGGGTCAAGTGATCAGCAATCCTGTTGCTTTAGGTCTGTAAGGAGGCATGAGATCAGAGTTGGAACATTCCATAGAGAAAAACTAAACAGAAAGAGGAGGAGAATGTGCCAGATCTCTCTGAAGGATCTACTTTCCAAATGACTAGGAAATTTCTGACCAGGCACCACCTCTTAAAAGCTCAATAACTCCCAAGGGCACCAATCTGGGGAGCAAGCCTTTAAAATGTGGGTTCTTTGAGTGTGTTCCAGACCCAAATTTTAGCACTCACTCATCAGCTCAAATTAACAGTGAGGAAGGTTATTATAAAGGTTATTTCCCTTTAAAAAAAGGAGGGAGGGGGGCACGTTGCTAAGAGGTCAAGTCTCCCAAAGGAATGCAAATATTGATGGATGGAGCATAGAGTGCAGTGTGGGTGGTTAGAGACTACTGCTCTCTTCTCAGGACCGGAAGTTCTGTGGGCTCTGGGTCCATGCAAGCCAGAGCGATGGGACTAGGGTGCAGTTATAAGCTCTGGTGGTGACGCTACATTTCACTGAACTCCATCATTCCACATGTTCAGAGTATAATTCTGTTTAAACTGTATGAAACGTCCCAATGTTTCTCTACAGGTTTAGACACTCTCTGACTTATAGCTAGGAAATCAGCCCCAATTAATCAGATTAAAGACTTTTAGGTCAGCCAGGCAGTGGTGGCACATGCCTTTAATCCCAGCACTTGGGAGGCAAAGGCAGGCAGATTTCTGAGTTCAATGCCAGCCTGGTCTGCAGAGTGAGTTCCAGGACATCCAGGGCTACACATCGAAAAAATAAAAAAAAAAAAACTTTTAGGTCATCTGATGGTCATGTGGTTCTGTAAAGCCTTAGCAAAGAAGCTATATCAAACTCAACCCCTCTAGGCTTCCACTTCATTTACAGTGATAACATTGGAAGTTGTTAGATCTGCATGGGATTTATGACAATGTAAGTAAGGTGAGACTCATACATAGTTGGTACATTTTACTAGGCAAGGACGTGCTTATTTTCAGATACCGGCCCGAGGATTGCTTCTCTACAGATCCTGATTTGGATCCCAAACGCTTTCGAATTAATGGCATAATGTTCCTCTTCCGAAGTCCTGAATGTGTGAGGTAACTTAGAACTTCGTGGTCACAGAGTGCTATCTAGAACCCAGGTAGGTGAGGTGAGCTCCCCATCTCCCAGCATTAAGGAAGGGACAGCAGAAAGAAGGTGGGTATCGAGCTGACTCCTTTGTTTTCTTACTGTCATACTTTCTGGGGCCTGACATGTTGATTGGGTAGCCCCTTACTTACCATGTCAGCTTCACCGTGTTGACTCTTATCATGTCACTCTTACTATGTAGACCCTAGCCGTGTTGGTCTCTCTTTGATGTGGCAGCCTCCCTGTGTGAACTCTTACCATGCTGGCCTCACAACTCCCTTTACAACAGTAGCAGAAATGGGATCTGCTCACTGGATCATACTTTTAGCTAAACCCAGCACTGTCAGTTCAGATGTGAAGCAAATTTAGGACTTAGAGGGCACAAATGGAAATGGCATTGCAGGCCTCATGCGCTATCCTGCAGAGCTGGACAATCCCATCCACTCACTCCTGTGAGAACAGAGGATTCTTTATGAAATGTCTAACTAAACATGCTTTTTTTTTCCTATTTTCTACTTATCTTTGCTTTGGCAGTCTGAAGTTTTAAGCAACAATATAAAAGAAATCTCTAGAGTGAAAAGGAAGACTTCTGTGCTATAGTTAGGGTTCACTTGTTGTCGAGTCAGAATCTAAAACCTTGTTTATATGTTGTCTTAAAATTACATCAAAATTCTTTGGAGACTATTTTTGTTTTGTTTTGGTTTGGGTTGAACATAAGCTACCTTTCAGCCCATTCCCACAAAGAAGAGAAGAGACAGGGTCAGACCAGAAAAAAATAACACAGTGCAAGAAGTTAGCCAGGCTTGTCGCTCCCACTACCATCTGCCCCTGCCTTTCAGTGTGGGGAAATGAATGGCTCAACCTAGCATCAGCAGAGAGGTGGGCCGGGCCAGTGTTTCCTAGACCCAGCCAGCACCCATACTCTTCCATGTTGTAGCTTTCTAGCATTTTCCTCTAACACCAAACCAGAGAACATTCATTGCATGGGATGTGGGTATGAGATGTAGGCTAGTGGGTGGGACACTTCCACACATGAGGAGGAAATAGCCTCCTGAAACTGGAGTAGAGGCCACTCTGGGTTCTGTGGAGTATCTGACCTTTCCATCTTGTGTCTCCTCCATCTCTCTTCAGGAAATCAAGTCAGGATTCCATATGCTCATCAACCCAATGTGATTCAAGCAAGGGTCCACAGAGTAGCAAGGTGAGTGGGAGGCGGTGAGTACATCTTCCTGCTGTAAGCAGTAACTATGTGATAACCAAGTGATTTTGAACATCTCTTCTATGTTATCATATTTCATGTGTGGTATAATTAGATCACAGCCCATAATATAATACAGTGGTCTTCTGGGTTGTCAGTTCCAGTTTTACAAATTTTTGCAGAGTGTTTTTCAAATCAGGATTTTTATTAAGTCAAATGTTCACACAGACATTATTTGAAAGAACTAATGTGGTAGAAAGCAAACATAACTGGATGGATATAAAAGCCAGGTATAACCATGCCCAAATCTAAGTCTTCTGTATCCGGCCAGATTCAGTCTAGCCTTGTCACGAAACACTAAGTTTGTTTCCTTTTCAGGAGGATCAGGGGAATAAAGGCACCTGATATGGTTGTCTGTAAAATGAGAGGTGGGCACAGCAAGAATTAGGCATGCACTGGGGGCCACCTCACTGTCACTAGGGCAAGCCACCAGGAAATGCCATTATTTTATAGCTTTTCCATTTAGGACTATGAAAAGCTCTGCAATACACTATTTCAAAGAAATAATTTTAAAGTGATTTCTAACATTAATATTTAGGAAAGTCAACTCAGCTCTCTGCAGGAGCTGCCCACCTAGTAGATCTCATTCCCTTGCAATGTCACAGAAACATCTTCTCTCTCTTCTCCATTCAGGGAAGTAAGCAAAGCATACATGACACCGACGTCAAAGGTCAGTATGAACTCATTTCTGTAGAATTAAGAGGCTGAGTCTTTTCTTTCTCTTTGTGTCACTGGGGCCTCACACATCCTGGGCAAGTACTCCACCACAGAGCTACAGCCCAGACCAGGCAGCTCCTTTGCAACAAGGATTTCACGTGATAGAATAGTCTTGATGTTCTCTTTCTGTAACTGAATATTGAAGTATTAGGGGGTCCTGGTAGTCTAAAGGAAAGGATATCTACTAAAATAATGGCTTTTAAGGGCATCAATGGGAGGGAGAAAGAATGTGGAAGAGTAATGCAGAGTAAATATGACTACTGTATATTCTTTATACATGTGTGAAAACATCATCAGGAAGTCCATTATTCTTGATATATGTTCATTTAAAAAAGAATGACATGTTTGAAAAAATTCTCAGCCTGGACAAAAAACAAATGATGCCTTTTATGCTAATTCTAGGTTTTTAAAATCCAAAATATTCCTGAACTTCTTAGTCTCCAATACATTTTGCTAGATTTATAAAACATTATAGATGTGTTAAAACTTTCACAAGGTTTAGGCACCACATGCAGTCTTCTAGAGGTCAGTTTACAAATAGGACTCCAGCCGAGTCTTTTAGACTTTCCCACTGATCTGGGATTCTATTGTACAAGTACTTTTTCTGTTTTCTTCCCTGTGAGTCTTCTCAAGTTTAAACTAAAGTTTTTTTGAGAAAACCTTACATCACTCTTTCCCGCACATCTCTTCTTTGCTGTTCCTTGAAACTCCAAGAGTTGCAAATACCAGCAGAGCTCATGAGTTTTTCTTACTAGGTGAGCATACAGACATGGTAGGAGAGCAGCAGTCAGCAAGCAGGAAACAGCCCGCACCCATCAGCTCCGTGGAACCACAGCCTCCTCTCCTGGTCTCTGCGCATGAGGATGGACACCTCCGTTTGTGGACGCTGGAGGTGATGAAGTTTGGTGTTGACTGGGACTCAAAAGGGATGGGATGATAAAGAGGATAGTTATACACTACAGCCTTCTTCCACATGGAATTCAATTCAAATGTTTCCCTCTTCCAGCCAAGGTCTATCCACTCACTGACTATTGCCAAACTCGATTCTAGGTCCATTTTACTACTAAAGGCATTAAGTCATCCAAACTGTTAACAGTTTCAGATCTTTCAAGTTCAGATGTGAATTGATAATAATAATTTACTGGATATTTAAGTAAAGTGTCATTAATAATGTATTCTATAAAAGGATGCAAGGGTCTAGGGATATGAGTAAAACCTTTAGAATCCATAATAAAAAATTGAACAAGGTTGAGTACACTTATAATCCCAGTAGATACCTTGGGCGTGCAGGCCAGATAGTCTAGCTAACAAGCTATAGGCAAGGCAGAGATCTTGGCTCAAAATAAGGTAAATAGTCTTCCTGAGGAGTGACAGCCAAGATTGTCCCCTGGTCTAGACACACACACACACACACACACACACACACACACACACACACACCTACACATTCATATTTGCATAGCATAAAACAGAAATAAAAGAATACTGACATATAACATATAAAATATTTTTATTATCTTTATTTATCTGCGTATATGTGTGATTGTACATGCATACGTGTACATGCATGCTGTGGCAGTAATGAGAAAGTCAGAAGGAAACCTTTGAGAGTCACCTTTTCCACCATGCAGGTCTCAGGGATCAAATGTAGGTTGCCAGGCTTGGCAGCAAGCCCCTTGACTGGCTGAACCTTAATATGAAACTTTGATGATATAAATTACTGAAAGATGCTATGGCATCACTTTGAATGTCCTTAAAGTTTTTTTTCCCCCCTGTGGAAACAGTAGCTTTAATTTATCAAAAGAGTTCAAGTGATTTGGGATGGAGGGTGTGCATCCCAATTTAAAAGTACAAATTAGGGACCAGAAAGATAGCTCAGTGTGTAAAATTTAGTTGCCACACAAGTGTTAAAACCTGAGCTCAAACCCTGGAAGAAGGAGAGAAGTAGCTCCACAAAATTGTCCTCTGAGCTCCACATATGCAACACACACACAGTAAATTTTTTAAAAAGAACAAGAATTCAAAGCAGGGGAATGGACAATGACAGGGTTGTAAGTAGATGCCCCATTATGACCCTGAAACTCTAGGAGACACAAGAATATGTGAACACTGTGGT
Source organism: Mus minutoides (assembly GCA_902729485.2). Lineage (NCBI taxonomy): Eukaryota > Metazoa > Chordata > Mammalia > Rodentia > Muridae > Mus > Mus minutoides. The sequence continues at coordinate 243,747 of LR750314.1, read as the reverse complement.
GAGCCTTCTACAGGGGATGCGGGAGATGACAACGGTGTTGTGTGACCCACACTGAGACCCAAGAATACAAAGCAGCAGGGCTGCCCACCAGCTCAGTGCCAGTCTGCCCACCAGCTCAGTGCCAGTCTGCCCACAGGTTCTAGATTTGTAAGGAAACCTCAAGTTTGAAAACACAAACTGTCTCCCAGATCATCTTGGAATAGAATGCCTTTTATCTGTGGGGAAGAAGAGAGAGAAGCAGAAGAGACAATATCCAAGGGGTCTTAGAGAACAGCTGCTGATTCAAACTCTGTTCTCAGTAAGTCTCCAATGAGATAATGCTATGGAAGTCCTTCCAAAGGCTAGCTTATAGCACTCAAAATAGTTTATGTGGGTTCGAACCTTTAGCAATCCATTATTGCTTCAATAGTCAGGTATGTTTGCCTAGCATGTAGTATGTCTGTTGAAATGTGCCTTGTCACCATGCAGTTGCATTTGACTTTGAAAGGAATGTCAGTGTAAGGAGAAACCCACTAGTTGAAATCCCACACAAGGATTTGTGTGAAAACACCCATGGAAAACACAGGGGAAAGAGGAAATCAATAACAATCAGCTGGAAGTTATCCATACTTTGAGTTATCCATCATTTCAAAGTAATAAGTCCTCATGGATAGGGTCAAGTTATTTTTAGTGCAGATGAGAAAATCCTGTTAGTAGTAGAGAAAAAATTGAGATGTCTTAGGTAGAGTGAAATTCAACTTTAATCTTGTGATTTTATAGAACTTATTATCATAGAAGCCTTGTTTGCCTTGTGCTTTGTTTAGGGGAAGCTTTTAAAAGACATATTGCCCTTCACAAAGCACTCTGCCATATCCCTGACATCACTATACACCGACTCTTGCTGCAGGATACTGCTGGCTGGGAACATGGGTAAGTCCTTGTTCTAACCAATTAAGCTGCATTTTAAGAACTTGCAGCTGGGCAGTGGTGGTGCACGCCTTTAATCCCAGCACTTGGGAGGCAGAGGCAGGCAGATTTCTGAGTTCGAGGCCACCCTGGTCTACAGAATGAGTTCCAGGACAGCCAGGGCTGCACAGAGAAACCCTGTCTTGAAAAAAAGAAAAGAAAAGAAAAAAAAGAAAAGAAAAAAAAGAACCTGCATAATATAAAAATAGCTCTTGAGAAACATGCATGACATTTACATAGACAATGAAGGTCTCCAAGAGGTATGCTCACGATGAGCAAGTTACAACTACAGCAGGGTGGGTTTGAAAGCCAATCTTCTCTTTGTGACATATGCCCTTCTTCCTGTCTGTCCTTCAGGACCAGGATTTTGAGTCCTTATGTAGGTAGTCCTATGATTCTCCTTCATTGTTAGATTTTTATCTGGATTTGATACCAGGGTAACCCTAGCTTATTAAAATGGGCTTGGAAATGTTTTCCCCTTCTTTTTTTATGAAACAATCTGACTTAGTACTGCTGCTCATTCTTTTCTTTTTTACAAAATTTGAGATAGGATTTCAGGTAGCCCAGGGTGGCCTCAAACTTGCTATATAACCAAGGATGACCTTGAACTTCTAGTCATACTGCCTGTAGCTCCTGAAAGCTAAGGTTACAGGGATGTGCCACCACACTCAGTTTTATGCAGTGCTGGGGATCAAACCCAGGATTTCTCATATGCTAGGCTATCCCACTACCAAGCTAGATCCCCAGACTCCAAATTCCTTTTTTGTATCTGGTTTCTCAGATTCTATTCTATCAACTAATATAAGTACCTGAATCAAAATGACTTGTCATTATGGGGAGTGTTTGCCTAAAGAATATAATATCTAATTAAAGACTCCAATGTTTAAATTTTATACAGAAGGACACGTTATCCTTTGCAGTATTAGTTCCTTCATGGATCCACCTCATGATGAAAAGGTATGAACTTTAGCTTTCCACATAAACACAGGGATCATCTCATCTTTGATGAGCACGGTTCTGGAGACACAGAAGATGGAAGTACAAGTGCCCCACCCCCACCCCCCTGTACTCTCCAAGTACAGATTCTGCTGCAATTTGAGCTACATGACCCCAGCCTTTGCTTCGATGGATGCTACCTTATGACAGAGACAGAACCCTTGGATAATCAAATGTTCTTTTTTTTTATTTTTTTTTTAGTTTTTCAAGACAGGGTTTCTCTGTATAGCCCTGGCTGTCCTGGAACTCACTTTGTAGACCAGGCTGGCCTCGAACTCAGAAATCCACCTGCCTATGCCTCCTGAGTGCTGGGATTAAAGGCGTGCACCACCATACCCAGCCAATCAAATTTTTTTTTTTTTTTTTTGGTTTTTCGAGACAGGGTTTCTCTGTATAGCTCTGGCTGTCCTGGAACTCACTCTGTAGACCAGGCTGGCCTCAAACTCAGAAATCCACCTGCCTCTGCCTCCCGAGTGCTGGGATTAAAGGCGTGCACCACCAGGCCCGGCCCAATCAAATGTTCTTTAATGGCTTTGAAACAATATGAAGTGGGAAAGTGCAGAGTTTTAGCCTGCCTGTTTAAGAACAGCCACAGGAAATTGACTAAGCAATCTAAGAAACTCAGAAGAAATTATTTTCAACCCTCTAAGATCTCAAGGAATAGGAGACACACAGGGAAACTTCAAGCTCCTAGGACTTTGGTCACAGAGATGACCCTAAGTAGATAGTCCAGGGGATGTGCAATCTTTTTTTTTTTTTTCTGAATCATTATTTAGTAATTTATTTTCTAATTAAAGAATCAATATTAACAGTGAAGACAATTGAGGCCTGAACTTGCACACACTCTAGCCTAAGTCTATAGGGAAACACACCTTCATCAGATCAGATCTCTCAATGATGGGAAAACAAAAAATTTGGGGAGTTTTGCATTGGCACGTGTCATCATAGCTGCATGGTTAAAATTATATAAGCTACATGTTGCTTGCAGATATTATATAATATTAAATCTTGGACCTGTTCTTTTCTTTTTCTTTTTAAATTTTTTATTGTTATTTTTATTTATTCACTTTACATCCTGCTCACTGCTGCTCTCCTGGTGACCCCCTCTCCACAATCCTTCCCCCATTCTCCCTCTCCTTCTTCTCTGAGCAGGTGGGGTCCCCCTTGGTTATCTCCCCACCCTGGCAGGGATGTGCAATCTTAGTGTGTCCATCGATGGGTGGAGAGAAACATATTACTGCAGAACAAACTTGGAACTGCCTTCTGAAGGGCCTTAGGAGCTCCAAACTTGAGGGGAAAATGTTAAAGAAGATATTAGTTGACCCCCCCCCAATGTTTTTGAAAGAGAGTAAGTTGTGCCTACTCTTTTGCCAATACCTTACAACAAGTGCCTCCTACCCCATACCCCGTGCAAAGACGAACATAGTCAATGCTTTCTCTAGACTCTTGGTCAGTCTCGTCCTTGGCCTCCACCTCCTGGATCTGCTTTCCCTCTCGCCTGATGGTCTTCACTGTGTCTCCAACAACTACTAACCATCCACTACAGTCCATGACAAAATAATAAATACATGAGCCCCTTTCTCCAGCAGAGACATGTGCAGAGTCATACCTCTCTAAAATTGGGGTATTTGTGGCACCTCAGTAAGCAAGAGAAAGCTCATCCGAGCAGAGCTTTAATCACTGTCTGTCCTTCCCACTCATAAATGTAGCTCCTCAATGAGAAATGATTTTGCTTAAGACTGTATTTTGATTCATTCCAAGACATTCTTGTTGCCATCTAGAAATTCAAGCAGCTGCTTTCCTGGCGTGCCCATTCTTTAGAAATTATTCAAGTGATCTACGTGGAAGACAAACAGCTGGTGCTTACTGCCTCCATCGATGGCTCAGTGAGGTAAACTCAGATGGGTCCATCCTGTGACCTTGGGGTTTCTAATATGAGCAGAGTCAGAGTTGGTGCTAATGTTGATGTGTTAAGTAAAGATGCAGCACTTGGGGTCGTTTCTTGGTTTGTTTGTTTTTTTGGCTAAGATCAGGTGTGTATCATTACCAATTAAATATCTGATGTGTCCTCCACCTGAGGACAACATAACTAACAGACTTGGAATCTGGAAGATGGGATTGGAGCTTTCTCTATATATTCCATGAGCTAGGGTTACAACGGCTTTGTTGCTGATGCACCCCCTTCTTGGGACTTAAGAAAAATCACAATCATAGTACACTTATTAGATCACGTTTATAAGTAAACCAAAAAGTTATATAATGAAGTTTTGAGAAGCTTATCACTCACTTGAATTCTTTTTCTATATCCATGGACATGAGGACTTCCCTATGAAAAAAGGAGGCAGAAACATTCTTTGTAATGTTTGCTCTCACACAGACTCATTAAGCAAATACCACTTTTTAAAAAAGTTATGACAAATATTTATAGTAGAATTGGGTTTTATAGACTTGTTTCAGAGGAATAGACAGGATAGGCAGCTCAGAGAACTAGACTCAAACCTGGGAAAGGCCAGAGAAGGAGACTGGGGATCAAAAGTTTAAAAATAGTCATAGAGAAGAATGTGTAGCCAGGTAGAGTGGGGCAGAGCTATAGTCCCAGGTCTTTGGGGGATAAAGAGGCAGGGGGATCTCTTAGGCTCAGGAATTATGATCCAGAGAAATCTTGTCAGAAAGAGAGAGGAAAGGTGAGGGAGGATGGAGATGAATGAATGAAGAGGGGAGGAGAAAAGAAAGGAGAGCGGGAGAAGGAGAGGGAGGAAAAAAGGAAAGAAAAGAAATGGGAGAGCGGGACAGAAGGAATGAAGGATAGAAAGACAGAGAGGAAGAAAAAGAAAAAGAAAGAAAGAAAGAAAGAAAGAAAGAAAGAAAGAAAGAAAGAAAGACAAAGAAAAAAACAAAGAAGAAAGAAAGGAAAGAAAGAAGGAAGGAAGGAAAAACAGTATAAAGAAGAGAGACAAGAATTGGGAAGGGAAGGGAGAGGACAGGTGAGGAGGACAAGAAAGGGAGGAAAGAATGGAGAAAAAGGAGGAAAATAAACAAAAGAAGGGGAAGAGAGCCACCGAAACAAAAGGTCACCCAGTCAAAAGAGGGAAGTTGGCTTGTTATTCTAGTGTGGTTGATTTTTGTGTAACCTACTTACTTGGACTTAACTAATTGTAATCAATGCTAAGCACATGTACCCAAAATACTAAAAATACATAGACATATAAAGAAAAGGAAAGGAAATGGCATGACATTTCTAGAGACAAACTGCTGCCCACCTGAAAGGTTTTTAAATCATGGCAATGAATCGTGTTCTTAAAAGAATGGAGTTAGATCATATTAGGAGATCTAGCAAGGCTTCGAGCACATGAGACCAATCAAAATACAAATTTAAAAGAGGAAATATTTATTATTGTTGTTGTTGTTGTTGTTATTGAATTAAAATTCAACAGGTCCTGGCTAACTCTGTTGGCTTGATGATGGGGGTTCAATTGGGGACACAATTGTGTAGTACCTAGTAGGCATTGCTGTAGATTTGAATGCTTACTTATCTTTAAAGAAGCCACTAGCACGTTTTAGACAGGAAATAAATGGCTTAAAGTTGGAAGCCATGTTGCAGGTCAAGTCAAGAGGACATGAGCTTCAACTAAAGGAGAAAGTGAAATATCAACATGGAAAATTGGACCTGCCATGTACAACCAGGGGAGCCCTGATGTCATTCCAGATAGAAGTCACCAAAGAACTATAATACAGGAAGATTCAGGGGAACTTTAGGAATATCAAGATCAAGATGGTTCCACAGAGGAGGCAAATACCATAGAGCTATTTCTGTGTCAAAAAAGTGGCCTGTTGTTTTATTTGTAGGAAAAAAAATAGTATTATTACAAATGGTGTTAATGACTTGGTCTTCTGGTCTTTACGTGGGCTTGTTTTCATCTACCCTTCAACAGAAATGCTTGATGAAGGCTATAATACATGTATTTGTGCATGCATGCAAGTGCATGTGCATATGTACACACACCAACCACAGGTAGAGAAGCCTCTGTTGCTATGAGCATTATCCTCTTGTC
>LR750314.1:130533-237654 GCA_902729485.2 Mus minutoides | reverse complement strand
TTTTGTTTTTGTTTTTGTTTTTCGAGACAGGGTTTCTCTGTGTAGCCCTGGCTGTCCTGGAACTCACTTTGTAGACCAGGCTGGCCTCGAACTCAGAAATCCGCCTGCCTCTGCCTCCCGAGTGCTGGGATTAAAGGCGTGCGCCACCACGCCCAGATTGTTCCCTGCTTCTTAAATGTCACCTGCCTAACTCCTAACATGGTACCAACTTTCCATCATTACAACAGAACACTGAATTCAATTAAATTAAAGGTGGAATGTTTTAAGCATGCATGCATGTATGTGAGAAAGAGAGAGAGAGAGAGAGAGAGAGAGAGAGAGAAAGAGAGAGTCATACACAAGTACATTCTCGAGTGATGAGGATGCACACGTGGAGGGGCCATGGTGCACATGTGGAGGTCAGAGGTCAACTTCATGGAGTCAGATCTCTCATTTCACATTCAGAGGATCAGACTCCTGTCATCAGGCTGAGCAACAGGTGCCTTTCCCTCTGAGTCATATCAGGGGCCCACAAGGGATGGGCTACTTAGGCCCAGAGCATCAGAGACTTCAGTACTGAGTGGTGTAGCATCCTTGTTTTCAGGCCAGCAGTGACAGAGAGAGTCTCCTGATGGAGGGGCATGGTGGAGGAAAATGTTCACTTCTAGAGGCTGGGAAAAACATGCAAAAAGGATCTATGACGTGACTTTCAAAAGCATGTCCCCAGTGGCCAGTAAAACTCTACCCTGCTTCCTTACAACCTATTTACTGAGAACTGATCCATTAATGAGATCAGTACCTGCATGATCAACTCTCTCTAGTGGCACCAACTGGAGACCAATTGTCCAACACATTAACCTTTGGGCATATTCTACATCTAAACCATGACACCGTCGAAAGGGTCAACCAGCTCCATCAGAACTCTTTTGTTAGGGACAGTATTATAATTTAAATGTTCCTTCTAAAAACCCCTGCTAAAATTTCATCACGTAAGGCATTAAGAGAGCAGGAACTTAATTTGATGGTGATATTTAGAGGTTAGGACTCCTAAGAAGTAACCAAGATAATGATGTGAGGTCATAAGGTAGGGTGCTGATGTATGAGACTGTGGTTCATAAAAAGAGAGGGCTGGCAAGATGGCTCAGAGAGCAAAGGTACTTATTGCTGAGCCTGATGATCTGTTTGGGCTTGTAAACATACATAATAGAGAGGAAACCAACTTCCCAATAATCCTCTAACCTCCACACAAGAACCCATGTACACACACACACACACACACTCAATAAATATAGAAAGTTAAAGGATAAAAGTCACGAGTAAGGATAAATTTGCCTTGTCCTATGATACTGCTGAACAGCCTTAGGACTGTGTAGAGAGCCCCCACTAGCAATAGAGGACCTCATCCTATATAACCATCTAGTTTTGAATCTCTCGGTCTCAATATATCATGCTGTCAGTTATAGAAAAAAGAAATAGACTAAGGCAGGCACTAATTCTATTTATGAAGGTGGAATTCTCATGACTTAGACACTTCCCAGAGACTTATCTCATGTCTTCCTATTAGGAATTAGGGTTCAACATGACTTTGGGGGGACACAGACATTTAGAGTAGTGCACTATTCAAGCTAGTTGTCCTTGGCCTGGAGAGATTATTTTTATGATTCCTTTAAGTGGAACACTCCCCAGATACTCGATTCATAGAGCTTGTCTCTATTAATAGCTGTCACAAAGCACTGCCGTCTTTGTAAGTAAGCCACATCCTTAGGCTAATATATGCTGCCACACTCTCAACAGGCATGCCCTCTAACATTCTAAATCTTGTTTATAAAATGATTATGATTTTTCAATGGAGAAAAAAATCAAAATTGAGACTTAAGCCTGGTTTACTGAACAGGAAATCAGAAGCCCCATGATAGCTCAGGGTCCATGTCTAAGGTTTAGAATATCAGGTGGGGTTACTCACTGGGGTCAGAGCCATGAAGAACAAGAGACACTGTGAGGCTGGAGAGCACATAACTTTAGTTATGTGTCTGGAGCACAGTTCATTTAGCTTCTCAACCTTCTTGCTTCCCTGTTTTAAGGGCTTGTTATAAATGATCTTGATAACTCTGTTTCCTTACTGGTAACAGCTTTGGAAAGGCCATACTACCTCAGTAGTGCTGTAAACTAAAATATAGGAGGTATGTAAGATGCTCATGTTAGATCCTCAGACCGTGTTGAGCATGAGGAGTCTCATCTGGATACCCGTGCTTGTCCCCTCCATCAGTAGCTAGAGGTAGTTTCTACCTGAATTGTGTAGAATGTACTTTTAGTCCCTCTAGGTTTTCCTCCTTCTTGATCAGTACAGCAGAACCCCTGGTTAGTGTTGAAACCAAGACAAAGAGATGTCTGTAGAGAGGCTAACACAGAAAGAACAGTATCTCATGAGATAGCCTTGTCTAGCCAGGAACTCCCTCTAAATCTCAGGGTGGCTGGACCAGACCCTCAAAATTAAAGGAAGAAAAATGAAGACACAAAACATCTTTCTGTAAGACACAGATCACACATCCCTGCTAATGGTATTTTAGTTTAAATCACCTAGGCAGACTGGGGAAGCTTCATGGGGCCAATGGCTAGACAAATAATACTGATGGGTAAAAACGAACTTCCCTTATCATTCTTCCTCAATACTCAGCTATGAACTTAAAAGAGGAAGGATTGTGCTTGGAACATGAGGGGAATTCAGTATCACTAAAAGCATCTCCAGATCTCTCTCGTCATGAGTTCTGCTGCTGCTAATTTCCTAATAGGGCAGATGAGCATAGCCCATGGTAAGACCTACTTAAGGCATGAACTCTCAGCATGGGTTCTGTTGTGCTTGTTGTTTGGAGGGAAATTCTTTCTTGTTTTCTAGCTGTCATCGGTGAAGACTGCAGGCAAAAGTTCAAGTTGGCTAATGCCAAAAAGTTACAGGTTAGAATTCTGACTGATAAAAACATTCACGTTGAGGGCTGGGAGTGTAGTCCAGTGACAGGATGGTTAGCTGGTATGCTTGAGGTCCTGAGTTCCAAAATACAAAATACATGTTCACATATGTTTAGCTATCTATAGCATTTAGGGAGACGTCTACTGAAAGAACTTTCCAAGGTAATCCATATGCTCTATGGCACGTGCTCAAGCTCACTTCTGACTATCCAGTTACTGCCCTCTCCTTCCTTGCCTCTCCTCCAGGGTCTGGAATTCCATCAGTGGTCATTACTGTGGGTATTTTGGACAACGAAGAATGTTTGACTTATCCCAAACAAGTGACTTCATTTTGCCTTGTGATGTTAATGAATATCCCATAGAGATTAAAGAAGAAAGCAAGTTCACAGAGAAGGCACAAAAATATGAATATCCTCTGATATTTGACCGTGAAAGGTGAGGCCATTCAGTTTTTTGGAAATGAACAGACAAGAACTAAATTATTACTATGTTGGTGGCACTGTGATGCAATGGGGAATTCAAAATCAAAAGTTTTCAATAATTGTGAAGCCCCATGGAAGGGAGAAACACGTAAATAAAAAGTTAAAATTCAGTAATAATACAGTAGTCCCAGAAACTTCTAATTTGGCAATATCGAAGAAGAACAAAGAGACATTTGTGTCAGCAGAGGCAATAAATAACCATGATATGATATAATCCTACATATGGGGCCCAGGGGGGAAGTGGAGAAATAGAGTAGCTCTGACTGCTGATGCCTGCAGTCTTACTGCTCCCAGGGTTGTCATGGGAAACCTAGCAAAACTCTGTCAATAAACAAAACAAAACAAACAAAACAACATAACAAATGAACACAAGAAGTGGTTCTGTGGTTAAGAGAACTTACTGTTCTATAGGACCACAGTTCAGTTTCCATACCAGGTGGCTTATAACTATCTTCCAAGGCATAAGCCTCTTGTGGCAGTTGACAAAGACAAAGTCCTGTTGGAGAATCTTAAGTGAGTCAAAACTAGGAAGACTGGATGTCATCATTTAGTGCCAAGAATGCAGTAAATGCTCGAAATAAAAATTGAAGGTAAGAGTTAGAAACTACAGGACTCAAAAACACAGCCAACTTGGGGAAAACAGAGAAGGTCTCCAGATGACTGAAAAGCTCTACTGGGAGGCTCAAGGATTGCCTTGGCTGAACAGTAAGGAGCAATAGAAAGGAGCCTGGATAAAATATATGAGATAGACTTATAGAGCTAGGCCTATCGAGATGTGGCAATATTCAGCAAGGAGCAGTAATTTGCCCTATTTGGGGGTTAATTTTTCCAGACTTGAATATCCGTGTTTCATGTATTAGTTACTCTACTTGCTGCTAAAGCCAAACACCTAGCAAAGCTATCTCAAGGAAGAGTTGTTTTGCCTCATGGTTACATGGCACCACCCAGCTTGTCAGGAAAGTCATGGCGACAAGAGCCCGGAAGAAACCGGTCATGACGCGGAGAGTGACAGAACGTTGATTATCTTAGTTTTTCCTTTGTGTTCTGTCAGGACCCCATCCCATGGAATGACTTAGTGTAGGGTTTCTCACCTCAATCAACCTAAGACGCATCATCCCTCCCGGCCACGCCCACAAGCTTGATTCTTGGGATTCTAGCTTCTGCTGAATTGATATCAACTATCATGGGTCCTCATTGTCGCAGCCCAATCTCTGACCAGCAGAGAGTGGGAATAAATGACACCGACTCCAAAAGCAGGTTCAGAGCAGCTGCAGCCGCTTCTCTTTATTCAGAGGTTTCTCGCAGCTTCCCCAGCTTCAGTTCTCTCATCAGTCCTCAGTCAGTCATCAATCCTCAATCATATATCTCTCATCAATCTCATCCTCTGGGACTGTCCACACTTATCCTCTTCCATTCACTCACGTCACCTCACACCACCCAATCATGGACGCGCACATCCAAGGCAGCATGCAGGATTGGTTGATAGAATGGCATCTCGAGATGTTGCACTAACCTCTCCACGTGCTGCTTTTACTGTGCATGATTGAGACTGAGATAAACAAGCGAGGTCACGGGGCTTTAGCATAAAGCCAGGGCACCATCTTTGGCCCATGCGGCCGTGCCCGTTCCCCACTCTTCATATTTCAGATTATTCTAGTGTTATAGTTTGTGAATAAGTCTTCTTTATGCATGAGTCCTTTGAGGACAAGAGTCTTGTTAACACATCTTCATATCCTCTATTCTCAGATCATATCACCCTGTTCTCAGATCAATGCCAGTACCCAACAGGCACTCAAAAAATTGTCCTGAAAAACTAGTAGTGAATACTACAAGCAGAGGGGTCAGGTTGAACTTGTAAATACCAAAGCATGAAAGTGTTGTCATAACTCAAATAATTTAAATATATGATTATGCTCACATTGTGTTTTTAAAAACTAAGTTTGCTCTATAGTGCAAATTAAGCCTTGCTCTACAGAATGACTCTGTAACTTTACATTTGTTTGTTTGGGGGTGGGGGACAGAGAGTACATGCAACAGCAAATCTATGGAGGTCAGAGGACAGCAGACAATAGTCAGTTCTCACCTTCTACCAAGTGGGTCCTGGCAATTGAACTGATATCATCAGTCAATCGGTAGTACCCACTGAGCTTTCTCTCTGGGCCTAGAATGATCATGTCTCAAGGCATATTATTGATTTTGTCTTAAAGGTATATTTAGTGCTCAGTTATGACTTTCTAAATATATATGTAAATAAGTTTTAACTGTAGAGGGAACTTTCCAAGGCCACTCAAAAGTCAAGCATTGAATTTATAAGACTTTCCCCCATTTTTTCTATATAGGGCTCCCCCCACCAAATGACAATTGATGATTTTAATTATATAGACTATTCTGGAATAGTAGAAATCGCTGTGGTTTCCCTAGAAGGAGATTGAGGAAACAAAATGGAATAAGAATTAGGTAGAGTCAGCATCACTGGGACTGGTGCCATGAGAGTCGGGAAATATGGGGAACAGAGAGAGGGGACACATGGATATTTGATCATTTGGCAAGGAATGAAAGCTATAGCTATGTACCTGACCTTTTTTTGTTGTATTTTTGTATGCAGATGGAAAAAAATGAGCTCAATGTCTTTGCTTTTTAAGCGACCACCTCTCAGTCCCTTCGAAGTGCAACATGATTTTAAATTTTTCAAGTCTCTCTCTTCTCCAAAGGTAGGTACGGTAACAAAACTTACCTTTGCTTTTGAATTTATGAATTCAAATACTCTCACTCTTGTAACCACTGCTTTTTGTTTGCTGCTCTTTAAAAACTGCCACAACTTTTTTGGCATAGACAATACATATCAATTCTCTTATAGATCTGTAGATAAGAAACCAAACTGAAGTGAAAGCGGGAGGGGGGGTGAGTCTCATGGGACTGAATCTGAAGTTTCACTGGAGCTGTGTTTCTTTTAAGAGGTTCAGGAGGATGGGGAACCCACCTTCTTCATTTTGTGTACCCCCCTCCCTGTATCATCAAAGTCAAAAACGCAGCATATGGTGGCAGGTCCCCCTGACTCAGCAGGGAAGGTTCTGTATTTCTGAGGAGTGGAATGATTACTCTGGGGATGCTTAAGTAAGTCAGGAGCACCTCTGCCCTCAGACGTAGTGTCCATGCATAGTATTCCAGTGTAAGGGCTGGCAATGGCTGTTTCCAAACGTCCCTGGCAGTGAGTGTCCATTCTGGGGCATGTTTTGTTTACTGTGCAATCTGAGAAAAAAAATGAGCTAGTATTATTTACCATGCTAGAGGATGGTTCTAGTGTAGGGCCAGAGGTCTGGAATTAATTAACTAATTATTCTGGCTCACCAACAAATAAAGCAAGCACACCTGTCTGAATTAATTTCTAGCCCAGGCCTGGCCCCACACTCTATCTATCGGTCTATCAGTCACACTCACTGTCGTTCTGAGCTTTCTATCCCTAACATGCGACTCATCTGGATTACCTTTGACACAGGCAGAATGTACCTTCACCTTTCCAAACTCACCCCTCTTCAGAATACTCATAAATGAGCAGAGGTTTTTACCTGGAATATGAAAAAACTCCAAAAATAAGAGTCCTAAAATTGCTTTAAAAGCTTGGATATTTCACTAAAGAAAAAATACATGCCAATAAGCACATGGAAATACACCTCTTTAGAACACAGAGAAATGCACTGCAACAACACTATGGGATTCCACTTTGGGCATTCCAGGATCTAAATAGTCTGGTGATACCATGAACAGCAATCTTCTGTTTGTCAGAAAAACAGAAGTGACAGTCATACACACTGGTAGAAAGTCAATGAAGAGCAATGTGGTAGCATGGCACTGGGAAGGGTGAAAACAGCTGGCCCTACTGTTGTATATCAACTCAGGAGATGGGCATAAGAACGCTGGGCCAGAAGGCTAGCTTGGTTTACATAGTGAGTTGCAGGACATCCTAGACTACATAAAGAATTGTCCCAAAGTCAACACACACACACCAAACTAAAGGTGAGATGATAACTGAAATATTAAGTAAATTGGTTAACATCCTTAGAAAGGCTTTGTAGAGTCCTTGAAATACTTGAATACAACAAATTTCTTCTCTCACTTTTTTCTCATCCCACAATCTCTCACTTGTCCCGTGAGAGAACAGGCTTCCACACCAGTTGAGCTGAGATGTGATTCACTTGGAGTCTCTGATTAAACTAGTCAGTTTTCTGATAATTTCCTTTGGACACAGTTTGCAGTGCCAATAATATCACTTCCATTGGGCAGCCCCTTCCCCTAATTTGTCATCAACAGACAACTTGCCTAAGATCTACATCCCTCCATATTTTGATGAATATTTGATGGATATAATGTGCCCATTCCAGTAAATCATTGCTTTGTTTTATAGATTCGCCGATATGCTTTGGAAGGTTTCCTGACAGAAAACCGAGAGGCAGGGATTGTTTTTGGTTCTCTGCCTATATACAGGGTAAGTTAGAAGTTTCTAGAACTACAGTGGTAATAGAACAATACAAAATCTGACTTCTCATTGTTGACACAATCAGCCTTCTGGTGCTTTTGTAAATGTAGTGGTTCTTATCCCGGACAGGTCTTGGATCATGTATATATTAGTAGCTTAAACTGTTCACTTCTGCTGTTGCACAGAAGAGTGTCTTGAGCTTTGACCTAGCAGTTCATACCTTGAGGATAAAACCCAGATGCCTTAGAAGAACATACAAACTTTCTATGATCTGGCTCTGCCAGACTTTTGGACCCTGTTTTCCACTGTGTTCTCCCCATACTGCCCCTGTATTCCAGCATGGCTTGGGTATAACTGAAAACTCCATCGCTGGGCCTATGCTTTTATCTACCCAAAAGTCATCAAATCCGTCATCTAAGTCTCTACCCCAGGCAACCAGTATGAAGTATCTAATGAATGCAGCCAGGAAATAGTAAACCAAATACCAAATATGTCGACTCGATATCAACATAGGTCTTTAATTAACTCTATAAGGACATGTTCACTGTAGTAGATAACAAGTAACAATGATGCTGACAGTGACCAAGAATTAACAGTGAATGTCTGGGGAGATGGTTCAGTCGTTAAAAGTTCTTGCCATACAAATGTAAAGACTAGAGTTTGGATCCCCAGCACCTACACAAAAACATAGAGTGCATCTGTAATCCCTGTGCTGGGATGGCAGAAATAAAACATTCCCTGGGGTTCTTGAGCAACTATTCTAATTTGATCAATGACCTTGAGGCTCAATGAGAGACCAGTCCTCAAAACTTAAGGGAGAGGTCTGGGAAATGTCTTAGTGGGGAAAGTACTTTCCATACAGGCATGAGGACCAGAGATAGGTCCTCAGAACTCATGTAAAGGCTGAGAAATCGAGACAGCTCACTTGCAATCCAGGTGCTTGAAAGACAGGCAGGGGATCTGCAAAGCCAGCTGGCTAGATAGAGTAGCCCCAACTGGCAAGCTCCCATTATCCTGCATCAGTAAATGAAGCAGAGAGTGATCAGGGAGAAGGGTGTGGAGTTCAAGGCCAGCTTGAAATTCATAAATCTCAAAAGCATGGGGCTGGAGAGATTACTCAGTGGTTAAGAAAGAACATTTGCTGCTCTTCCAGAGATCTAGCTTCAATTCCCAGCATATACATGACAGCCCACAACTTCCTGTCACTCAGGTTTCAGGGTATCTAGCATCCTCTTCTGGCTACTGAAGACACCAAGAACACACACATGGCACCTCAACCTCAGGTTTGCATTCCAGAAGCAAGTACTTTAAGCATGCTTGATGAAGTCTGTGCTTTGCAGGTACCAAGTCCCACGAGTCTAAGATTCCTTCCCCTCATTGGCTCTGATGTACAAAGAGATTCAGTGGAGGGCGTTTATATGAAGAAGAAGGGTCATGGTCATGATAAAGTAAGTTCCATGCATCCCACAGAGTACTCTAATGCCATACTCACATACTCACCCAACCCCTCCCCCCCACAGAGAGAGAGAGAAGAGAGAGAGAGAGAGAAAGTGTGCTCTTAATTACTTCTCTGTCACTCAAAACATTCTAACCCTAAAATTATTTCAGGGCATATTTTCAAGGATATTCCAGATATGTATGTGTTTAGCTCAGTGAGATAAAAATCCATATGTTTGTTGGATAGAGTGGGAGGAAAATCAAATCAAGTGAGGCTATCTTGATGCATCTTCAAATAAGTTCTGTAAGTGGTTTTAGAAGCCAACTGGATATGAATGGCTAAGCCACCATAACTGTCCTCACTTTGGGATCTTTCTGCATCTATGCAGGCAGTGGGAGCCCTGGTATCAGTGAACTTGTCAGCAGCATTTGTCCCTATGTGTTAACAGAAAATAACGTGCAGTGCTTTTTACATTTCAAAGTGTTCTTATTATAAAGGATTCTCTCTTTACAATCAAGTCAGAAGGAAGTGGGAGGTCCTTCTTAGATGTGGGGAGTTGGTTCCAAAGATCACATGCTAAATAAATGATAAGCCTGAGATCTTTCCCATCAGATTTCATGATCTGATCTTATTCCAGTGACACTGGAAGCTCCCATGGGCCTGACTTAACCTGTGCTCCTTTATTTAGTCATCAAGGTATGTCCAACATTAAGAGAGGGATGCAGTCAGCATTCAGCTTTTACTGTCCATCACTAACTCAGTACCTGATAACAGACACACTGATGACACTAATCACTTTTTGCAAGCCATTTTTATGAAATCAACGTGGGAAATGTCTTTGGGATTTTGTTAGCTTCTGCACTGAGTGGGACTATGGATGAGTCCCCTTCGTCAGCCATGCTGTCAGTTAGTCAAGAAAGAGCTGCTGGCGAGAGAGGAGTTCTCTATAAAAATAATACTTCTGGCTCTTAGTTGTAAGGAAGAGATGAAACAGTGTGGTATAAATAATCCAAAAGTAAAAGGTAAAATATATACACATTTCTGTTGGGTTTTACAATTCATATATTTAATTCCCTATATTTTTATTCTTTACATTTTTATCTAATTTAATGTTAAATATAAGTTTATTTCTATGCAAATACTAAGCTTAGAACTGAAGATGACCACATAGCTTTTAAGAGCCAGCATAATGGAATTAAAAATTAGTCATGGCTGAAGGGGCAGGGGTTGGTAACTCCACGGCCATTAATGAGCATGCGCAAAACCCTGGATTCAACCCCTAAACACCATAAAAACCAAAGGGCCTGGTGTGGTGGCACATGCCTTTATTCCCAGCACTCAAGAAGAGACAAGCAGATCTCTTAATTTCCGGCCAGCATGGTCTACAAAGTGAGTCCAGGGCTGTTACACAGAGAAACCCTGTCTGGAACAAGCAAATAAACAAAGTTTATAGAAATATCCAGTCACAGAAAAACAATTTATGTTGAAGATGATATATGTCAACATACTCCAAAGGAAACCTAATAATAAAAATTCTCACAATTTTACATCAGACAAAAAAGTATATTCAGGGACCTTGGGAGAGAGCTCAGTTGCTAAAGAGCTTGGCCTGCCAGCACGGGGACCTGGGTTTGGATCCCCAGTATCCACATAATATGCTGGGTGTGACAGTGGATGCCTGTAATCTCTGCACTGGAGAGATGGAGATAGGAGACCTCCAAGACTTATGGGCCAGCCAGTTTGGCCAAGTTGGTGAACTCCAACTGTACATTAAAATGAATATCTCCATTTTGCATTCCCCAAAACTAGATTATAGGAAGTAAATAACTATCCCCAAAGAACCCAGTGACGGAACTGGGATTTAAACCCAGAAGTTTACATAATTAATTAAACCTGCATGTTTAAGTGTAACACAGTATAATTCAGAGGTTCCGGAGCTGTTGTCTTCTCCTGGTAGGAATAGGCACACAACACCAGCCTCCTTATTCAGGTTTATCTTTCTCCCAACCCCCATCACCATCTGACTTCCTATCATACTGTGATTCCCCCCTTTCTACAATGTCATCTTGGTGTTCTGTTGTTCTTGTTTTGAAAACTCACTTCTCTTCCTTGTCTTTTTTCTACGGGACTGTAAATCCTCTAAGGGCACGTGTTTTGACTGACTCCTGGGAAGGAGGGACTACCTACTGAGTAGTGAGCTGAGGAATGAAATGGAGGAAGCCCCTAAAATGGCAGAGGGGATGCTCTCTCTGCTGGGGTGTGCAGGTCATGAGCAGAGCTGAGTCTCCTATCTTGTCTCAGGGAGGGAGGAGCAGAGACAAGACCTGTTAGAGTGTTCAGGCCTAAAAGAGCTGAAGACAGAGGCTGAGCCTCAGAGCCTTCTGTCTCTTCACCTTGTACGTCTCTTCTTCCCTTTATGCCCTATAAAATTTTATAAGCAAATCCCAGAAATATCTCAGGAATGTCTGGTATTCAACTAGTATCCCATAAATGCTGATCGAATGTTACAATCAATCAATCAATCACTCTATCATCTATGGGTTTTAATTTTTTATTTATGTGTGTGTGTCATGACAAGCATGTGGTAGTCAATGACTAGCCTTTGAAAGCCAGTTTTTGCCTTCCACAGTGAGGTAAGATTATAGAAATCAAGTTTGTCAGGTCTGTGCAGCCAGCACTGATAGCAGCACTGCCATCTCAATGTCCCAAGGAATGCTTTTGAGACAAGGTCATGCCATGTAGCCCTGGCTATCCTGAAACTTGTTATGTTCTGAACTGTACTCATATGTGTGACAGATCCTCTTGCTGACCCTTTCCAGTTTGTGTGCATGGGTCCTAGAATGGATAAGCACCGCATTAAATAGCTCAGCAGCTCTTCTACAAGCTTGGGAGTCCCACCTCCTCCTGTCAATACTCTTCTGCCTGGAGATGCACAGGATTGGTGAAATCACTTCATTGCTTGTCTAAGAGGAGAAAAGTCTTTAGTGGTAGAAGTTGGGAAACTGCACTTGTCTATAATGCCTTTAATAACCAATGTACTCTTTATCCCACAGTCACGGAGGAAAAGCCTGAAAAGGAATTTGGTCCCACAGATAAATCTGGCTTCATCCTTCTTCCCATCCATAGCCAAGTGAAGAGGAAGCCTCAGAACTGGCTGCTTTACAGGAGGTCACAAGGTCCATATCTAGTCAAGATGAGGATGCCACACCATCAAATGGTTACATGTCTCTCTACCTCAGACCATCCTGATAATGGAGATTGCTCAAGGGGCTCTGGTGACCTCACAGGATCTGCAGCTAGTTTGCCAACTTTTTACACATAGAAAAACATAACAAATGGGCAATGTCTCTCATCATTGCCAACAAGATCTCACAAGGACATAAACAAAATCAGTAGCCTGGGTAGACCCAAATGATATGTTAGTGGTGATTAGCTTTGCACCTAACTCCACCTGTTCACCCCAGCCCATAACCAGAATTAGAGTGTGTGCAGTAAGAGGCAAATCATGTGTGTGTTCTGTTGTGTGTATGCACAACATAAAAGGACCACTGTCACTGTCACTTTGTTTATGTGAAGTACTAGAAATTGAATCCAGGGACCTGACATGCTAGGTGTGTCAGTTATATCAGCAGCTCTCTATTGAGATAAGGTCTCACTAGATTGATCTGGAAGGTGAATTTAGGTTACCTTGCTTCAGCCTCCAGATGTGCCAGGAAAATTATTATTAAAGGAAGGAGGAAGAGGAAGAGGAGAAGGAGGAAGAGGAAGAGGAGAAGGAGGAAGAGGAAGAGGAGAAGGAGGAAGAAAAAGAGGAAAAGGAGGAGGAAAAGGAGGAAGATGTAGAGGAGGAAGTGGAAGAGGAGGAGGAGGAGGAGGAAGAGGAGGAGGAGGAGGAGGAGGAGGAAGAAGAAGAAGAAGAAGAAGAAGAAGAAGAAGAAGAAGAAGAAGAAGAAGAAGAAGAAGAAGAAGAAGAAGAAGAAGAAGAAGAAAGAAGAAGATCTGCTTCAGTAGAGGCAGGGGGAGGGGGTAGTGTCACCTGGGAGCTATGGAGGAGAAGTCCTGGAATGAAGCTGTGACTACAAAAGCTGATTGGCTGATTAAAACTTCAGTGCCATGGAGAGGTTGAAAGGTTGCAAGTCCAAAGCCAAATTATCTTAGAGATATCTCTAGTTTCCTTAATAGCCATTAATTGTGCTCCTCTATGCATGACTCTGTCTGTTGTGACCATTAGGTACATCCTTTGAAATATATAAAGAGACCCCTAGTTTCCACCAATGAAAGGGCTAGGCATGCTGTCAGATGGCATCTAAGGCCTACAGCTGGGTTTCCCCCACTTTGCTGTAACCTGCCTCCCTGATGTGCTTTTAGTTACTGTTTTATTGCTATGTAAAGACACCATGAAGGAAGCAAATCTTAAAAGGGGGATGCATATAATTGAGGGCTTGCTTGCAGTTTCAGAGGGTTAGTGTATTATCATTATCATCGTGGTGAGAAGCAGACAGACAGACAGGCATGGAACTGGAGAAGTAGCTGAGACCTTCACATCCTGATTCACAGGCAACAGGCAGAGAGACACTAGGTCTGGCCTGAGCTTTTAAAACCACAAAACCCACTACCATTGACCCACCGCTTCCAGCAAGGACACACCTTCTCCAGCAAGGACAAATCTATTCTCATAAGATCACACCTCCTAACCCTTCTAAACAGTTCATCAGTTGGGGACTAAGCATGCAAATAGGACACCCTATACTACATGTACCCACCAAGCTATCTGAAAGGCTGTTAAGTTTATGACTTTCTTTGTTCTGTTTCTATAAAAGTTCATGCTTTGCTGCCTTGTTAGCGCATAATATTTGGAGAAACCCTATTCTGTGCTCCTGGACCATGGCTCTGGAATACACTGGTTTATTCTTTGAGGTGAGGGCTGTGTCTTTTGTCAACAGAAACAATATCCAGAGTTTCTTGAAGTCAGAAATTGTTTCCGTTTGGTTTAGAAATGGATCCAGATAAATAGAGCTGGCTAGGGCTCATCATGTTCTCTAAACAACTGATCTTAGGACTTTCACCACATGACGGATTGCCACCAAGCTCAATGGGCTCTCGGCTTGGTGATCATGAAATCAAAACAAGCCCAGCCATGATATAAAGAGTGAGATTTGTGACTGGGATTAAGTAAAGAAAGGAAAGGAAAGGTCCTCATCAAACTAAAGGATCATGGGTACATTATTTAGGCAGCCTACACAAAGAGACATACTATATATATATTTAGTAAGGGATAGCCCAGCACTGATCATGCCTGAGCAAACTGAAGAAAGGACTTACATGCCTGAACATGTTCATTTTCAGGTTTAAAAGAAAAAAAATCCAAGGAAACATAGTAGACATAGTTTTGGGCTCAAGATCACAGCAAGCACATGTTTAAAGGGTTAAAATGATGGGCATATGCCTCTGGGATCGCTCTGCTTACAGCATAACATTTGACCTGAACATACATTGTGAAGACATGCTGATGAGAGAGGAGCTCGTCCTTAACCATCTCAGTCTTGCTTAGCAGCTAACAGAATGTTAGCTAGTGGATACTGCATGTAAAACAGAAGAATTGGAATGTGACTGATAATGAATCTGATTTAAAACATAAAGCATAGGGGCAAACTATCAGAATTGAAATGGGAGAATTTTAGGTAACCCAGGCTTCTTCAGGAAATGATTCTGAGCCCTGAGTAATAAAAGCGTCGCCATGGTAACAACTGTTAGTCTACTTTCCCCGAAGCATCATTCCACTGCTTGGTTAAAGACCTGAAAAGAAAAGTTCCTTTTTAAAATTTTGAGTTCTCATTCTGTAAGAGAAATGTGTGTTATGTGGGGATACTAAATCAATAATGACAAAAATACAAACAAAATATACTTAGTAAGTAAATAGAATGATGTAATTAAACAAAAAATTGGTGAAACCCTTCCTAACTCCTACTGAAGCTCCTCTCCAGGATTTGAGTGAAGCCTCTACTTCCCTCTATGGCCCCATCATGGTTTTATCTCCACGTATCTTCCATCACAAGGCTTAGCAGTGGCTTCACGGCCCTTTCTCCTAATAAACTGCATTTTTCTTTTCCCAAGCCAACTACTGCTGCCATTTTATCATTATTCATCTATCATAACATATATATCTGCAGAATTTGGGAAATGCCAATAGTGTTTCAGGAGCTGAGTATTAGTAGGAATCCATGTGATCTTACATACTTCATAGACATGGGTGCATGTCTACAAATGGTAAGGAAAAAGGTACAGAAGCAGTAAAGGAAGAATGAAGGACACGGCATCATTGTACGCCACACAGGTAGACTGACTTCAGCCAGTTTCTGCATAGAGCCAAAGGAGGAAAGGCCAGGAAACAAAAGACCTCTCCCATAAACCAAATGCCAACCCAGTATGACCAATCACCAGAAAATATCCTTCAGGAAGGACAGCCAAATGTCAGCTAAGGTCCTGACAAACAAAGCAGAAGAGAATCAACAGTGACAGGCACACACTCAAGGGAGCACTGGAGTGTGCTCTGCGCTGAAGAAAAGAGCTGGGCACTCTGAGCTGGAAAGGACGAGTACTGGAACCAAAACCACATCACTATCCCACAGTATGCCAATGCAACGAAGCAGCAGCATCAGAAATTAAAAGATACTAGATTACTGTAGAGATGGCTTGTGGTTAAGAGCACTGCTCTTCCAGAGGTCAAGAGTTCAATTCCCAGCAACGACATGGTGGCTCACACCATCTGTAATAAGATATGACTGAAGATAGATTACAGGCCTAGGGCTGAGAGACAGCTTAGAGCTCTTGATGAGGTCACATGTTTGGTTCCCAGGACACACGTGGAGCAGCTCATGACCTATTACTCCATCTCCAGGGGGATCTGATGCCCTTTTCTGGTATTCACAGGAAGCACACACATATAGCATACACACAAGCACACGTGCACATGCACACATATGGCATACACACACACACATACACACACACACAAAGTAAAGGCGGTAATAGGGATAGTTATAATTTTTTTAAAGATTTATTTTATTTATTATATGTAAGTACACTGTAGTTGTCCTCAGACACTCCAGAAGAGGGAGCCAGATCGGATGGTTGTGAGCCACCATGTGGTTGCTGGGATTTGAACTTATCACCTTCGGAAGAGCAGTCGGGTGCTCTTACCCGCTGAGCCATCTCACCAGCCCAATAGTTATAATTTTTGAGGCTCTTGAATTGCCTGGAGGAGGATAAGATTAACAATTACTTCAATTCTGATAGATCAGTAGTGTATGGGATCATCTCTGTGGAAACCACCAGAAAAATAGCAACATGTTTGTGTGACTGGACAAACACAGGAGGGAACTGAGAATAAAAACAAACAAAAAACATTACTTATTCTGAAAACACAGAGTTGGAAAGAATCATGCAAGGACTCACTAAGTAGAAAATGCACAGTGGTTATCAGTTCTCAGCTTTGTCTCCCCACACCCCAGCCCTGAAATCAGGCCTCACACCTGCTGCCTATCTTTTAAGACAAAGAGCTGACAGCACATTCAGACTGGGGTGGGGAGCAGGGAAGAGAAGCCCAGCCCTTCCTCTTTAAAGCTATACCTTTATGATGCCACCAAGTACCTGACTTTGTACCTCTTGGCAGATAGCCCAGGGTAGACCACATGGTATAAAGCTTGGATGGCCCTGTTGGAACTTATCAAAAGTCCTCTTTGTTCTGGATATTTGAAAGCTCTTTCCTCCTACCCTGTGCTAGCATACTTCACCTACCACAACCCCTAACCTCCGGTGCCACACGGGGAAGCTATCTCTCCTAATGAACAAATGAAACTCCTCATCCAATCTAAAGACCTGCGCATCCCATTAAGGGCCCCATAGTCTAATATAGTGCTTATAAAGGGTGACCTCAAGCTATCTTCTTTCCACAACCTCACCACCCCTTTTTATAACTTTGAAATTACAGATGTAAACTTAAATATACCGAGACTTAAACACTTAATAGACTGTATATCCAACCTAGTTTTCAGGATGCATAAAACAACAACAACAACAATAAACTGTTACAAGATGTATGTCCATAGTGGTTTGAAAGAGAATGTCCCCTATAGGCTCAGCAGGCTCAAATATTGAACCTTAGTCCTTAGGTTTTAATACTGTTTGAGAAGGTCATAGACCCTTTTGGGGTGGTGTCTGGAGGAACTTGCCACTGGGGTCCCTCTGAGTGTTGATAGGTTCTTCCACTTCCTGGTTGCTATCTGCCTCGTGCTTCTGGTTAAACGTGATCTGTTGGCTTCCTCCTGCTGCTACCTTGTCTGCCACTTGCCGCTATGCATCCTCACCATGATGGACTCTCATCCTTCTGGCTGAAACCCTAAGCCCAAATAAACTCTTTCATAGGTAACTTTGACCATGGTATTGTATCACAGCAACAAAAAAGTAACTAATCCTCAAATTGGTACCAGAGAGAGGGCTGTGTCTCTAAAGAACTTGACTATAGTCTATTTGAAGAAATGTGGAGGACTTTGGACAATAACAGTGGTTGAAGGCTAAATGCAGAGCTTACAGGGCCATGCTGGCAGGAGCCTGAAAGACAGTAGTGTCAAGAGTAGTGCAGATTATAGAAGCCTAGCTCAAGGACTTTCAGAGAGTAATGACATTAGCAACTGGGTGAGAGGCCATTCCTGTCATATTTCAGCAAAGTCTCTAGCTACCTTCTACTCTCATTCTTAGAACTTGCCAGAGGCTAAATTTGAGAGTAATGAACTGATTTCATATAATGGCACTAAGTTGTTCAATACAAAAGGACAGAAAGAAGTGTAAAAGAGAAAATAGCCTAAAGGAAAGTGACACAGTATATTAATATTAAGTAGAGATTAAGACAACAAAGGAAGACTGGATCTTCCCAATCATTTTATGTGTGGTGACTCAAAACTGGAAAAGGCCTGGTTTGCATCAGCACAATGATGACTAAGCAGGGCACACAGCGAGAGAGCCATGGGTTGTTCTCTGACGAAAGCAGAGACTATACCAATGCTCACTCACAGAGGCTTTGAGATAAAAGGCTACGTTCAGTATGAGTCTGTTTCTGTGATTCTCTTTTAAAGATGAACAGCTAATGTTTAACCATCAGTTAAAACAATGGTCTCTTTTAAACATGAACAACTAATGTTTAACCACCAGTTAAAACAATGGTCTCCTCCGCACGATCCTTCCCAGTGCTGAGACATGTTAGATAGAAAAATTAAGCGGACATGGGAAGGTGAACCCCTCACTCTAGAATCTAACTGGAAGTGCAATTCTGGGGACTTTGGAGAGGGTATAAATGCTAGAAATCTGAGTGGGAGGGGGTGGGCTCCAAAGTGGCTGGTTCCTGCTGCTGTGGTTCCTGCTGCTGCTTTTCCTAGTGATGGATTGCTGGTTGGAGATATCCTGGAGATGGATATTGGACTTACCCCAAGGAATCAGACACCTGATCAGCAGGAAATGGTCTAAAGTCTATTCCCTCCTTCCCCTCTAGCTCCATTCTTACCTACATCTTGTGGGTTGGAAGGGATGGAGGGCAGAATAAGGGTTGGAAGGGTACATATAAGAACCCAATAAAGCAGCCCAAAAAAGTATCTCCAACACTTGGGGTCAGAGTCAGGCAGATCTCTATGACTTTTAAGGTCAGCCTAGTCTACAGAGTGATTTCTAGGAGATCTGGGGTTACACAGTGAGACCCTGTCTCAAAAACAAATAGCAACAACAAAAACTGATTGGATCAAACAGGACTGTTTCACGGACGCTGCAGACAGGCTGTGCATAGTTAGGTCCAGAGTGTCTTATGGGTTTGAGTTTAACTGTGTCAGCATTCTTTCTTGCGCCGAAATGTATATAGGCAAAGTATTTTGAGGTGATTTGAAGAAAAAATGTTCCCCATAGACTTGCATATTTGAACTCTTGGTCCCCTATTGGTGGTATTTTTGGGAAGGTTATGGAACCTTTAGGAGTTGGAGCCTTTCTGGAGGAAGCATTTAAAGACTCATTTCCTATTAGGTTAACCTTGGCAAATCACACAAGATCCAGATGCACTCAAAGGAACCTAGATTTTCTATTTTTCCCTCATCTTATGTTTTCTTCTTCTCAAGTTATTGGACATCTTGGCTTCTATAGATGATGTGACTTATTTCTATCATGTTCCTTAACTAGTGACTCTTTGGATAGATCTGTACTCACTGTAGTACATATACTTCCAGTAGTTAGCTAAAGACGTTCGAGGATATTCTGCAAGGAGAGATGGGCTGTCATCATAATAAAGGAAAGCCATTGCTCCAGCCCCTACAATGTTATTTTTAAATAAATAAATAAATAAATAAACAAATAAAAAGAGAAAGTTATTCCTGGGCCCAAAGCAAGGGCTCTTAAACCACATACACACACACACACACACACACACACACACACACACACACACACACACACACACGCTGAGGATATAGCTCAGAGGCAGAGTAATTCCCTAGCATGTACAAGGCAGTAGGCTCAAGCATCAGCACAGAAAGAAAGAGATAAACAAAAGCACTGGGGGGGGGGGGCAAAATGATAAATTAAGCTGCATTAGAGTTAAAATCCATTTTCCCCAAAAATACTCTCATGAAAGTGAAGAAAAGAAAGCAAGCACAGGAGTGGGAGAGGTTTGGTTAGGTTTGGTTAGGTTTGGTTTGGTTAGGTTAGGTTTGGTTTGGCTTGGTTTTTGTTTCTCATAAATTTGAAATGAAAGAGCCCCCCCCCCAAATCTATGCAGAATATCAACAGATCAATAAGTAAAATAAACACAGTCCAACTGAACAAACAATTGTTATGAACGAATACTCCACAACAGAGGCTAACCAAATTACCAACACCTCTCAGAAAGATGGCCAGTCTCTTTAGTCAGGATAACACTAATCAAAATCATGTTTAGTAGAATTTACAAAAATTCACCCTCCAGCTAGCAAGGTTGCAGGACCCAAGATTAATGCACAGAAGTAAATAGCTTTTTGATATATCACCTCTGAACAGACAGAATTGAAATTAGAATCACAAACCCACTTCCATTAATGCCCACCAAAATTAAATGTTTGGGTATAAATCTTAGGAAAATGCATAAGTGATCAATATGAAGAATGGCATAGCTGAAGGAAAGCATCAGACTAGAGCCAATTAACTGGAAAGATTGTAAGACTTGATATTACCCAGATGTCCGTGCTTCCCAACTTGATCTAAGGAGTCAGTATACTCTTAACTAAAACCCTAGGAAGTTGCTTTGGGAATCCCGACAAATGGCTCTAAGGTTTGTATTGGAAGGCAAAACAAACCCTCACTATACTGGAGGGGGATGGCCAAGCTGGAGAACCAACCTCAAGGCTTACATCAAAGTCACTAAGATCTAGAGTGCACCATTGCCCAAGGTTGAGACAAATAAATCACAGGAACAAACAACAGAGCCCAGGCATGGCTCCAAAGAAGCCACTCTGGCTCAGCGCTGCTACCAGAACAAGGATGCTGCAGGAAAGCAGAACTGAGGGGGCAGCCAGGCTATACACACAAACGCTGCATAGATGGACCAGGCACTATGGCATTTAGTGTGTCTGCCTCTAGTGTGCGCTGTCTCCGAGCCTGGGCTATACACACAAACGCTGCATAGATAGACCAGGCACTGTGCTATTCAGTGTGTCTGCCTTTAGTGTGCGCTGTCTCTGAGCCTGGGCTCTCCTGACAGCAGAGCAACCTCTACCCCCATCACCAGGTTCAGGCCTTTAGCTTCTGTTCCCTGGTTGCCTGCTCTGCTGATTTCAAACTCAGGAGCCCCAGAAGCAATGGCTTGTATAATATGAGCACAAGCTCCCAGGGCGTATTAAGGCAAAGCAGGTAAACAAACCCTGTCTGTCCTCTGCAGTCATCCTGCTTTCTCAGACAGGCTCCTGATGAACAGACAGAGGCTAGTATGCCCCTTGGATGTTGGAAACTTTTGGTTTCTTCTTCTGAGGGTAGTCACTGTATTGTTTTGTGTGATGAGAAATTAGGTGGTCATGTCAGCCTTTTGTTCAATTTTCTGTTGATGTGCTATCTATCAGAATAAAAGTTTTTGGAACTGTTATACCATCAAAAACAAAATAAAAGTGCTCTCACACTTGATGTTGACAACTGTTCCATGTGGCCAAACCTGCATAGGTAAACTTTTCTTTTACCTAATGTTTGTTCCTGAATGATGAACTGGAAGAGTTAACTACTCATGTTGTTAACTGCAGGTTCTTCTGTGAAAAAGGAACACATTTGGGGCTGGAATCTTTTTTTTCTAAGATGTATAAAGTCAAATTAATTATAACAACCATGGCATTTGCTTCTATATGTTTGAAATGTTACGGGCACATTGATGTGCTATTTAAGAATTCTGATCAGCTGGATGGAACACAGGCATCTTGCTAGAACTCTGAGGACATTCACTAAATCAAATGTTGCCATCACACAAGCCTCCATTCTATATGCTGAACAGCCCTCCACCCTTCTTGATCCACCTCCAACCCTGCCACCAGCAGCCAACTAAAGCCGGCAATTGGTACAGGTGCAAAGGGGTCTCTGGTTGTCTCAAGGTCATCTATGGCTCCTTACAACACCAAACCTACACAGCTGTGTGGAAATCTACGATGCTAATGATATGGACATTACATGAAGTTGTATGTAGTACCACATGTAGCAGAAATAGGACATACATGGACAAGCCCTCACTATGTAAATGACTGCCCCCTCAGAAGCTCCTACTGTGTGACACAAAAGCCTCGATCATTTGGACATCACTGCCATTTGAGCTAGTAGGGCCTTCCTCCCTCCTAGGAAATGGATCATTTATTAATAAAGGATCCCTTCGCTTTGCTAACTCCAGTCCAGGTATCTTCAGTTCTTGGTTCTGGACACCAGAACCCAGAACCCCTCTGGAGGTCACCACCAAATCCCAACATCGGCGTCCTGGGTAACCTGAGCTACTCACTACGCCAGGCAGGCTTTAACCTAGTGCGGAGTTTCTTTTTCCTATGCTACAGGCCGTCAGACATTTCCAATATCTTTGAAGCTTGAGCAACTATATCACCTCCATAAAATATCTTCATTTGGAGCTGGAGAGATGGGTCAGGGCTTAAGAACATTTAATGCTCTTCCAGAGAGGGCTTAAGAACATTCAGTGCTCTTCCAGATGCTAGTTTAATTCCTAGCATCAACACAGCAGCTCTCAGCAACCAGTTGCAACTAATTCCAGAAGATCCAAAACCGTCTTTGGCCTCCATGGACTCTGCACACACGTAGTACACAGATGTAAATGCAGACAGGACACCCACACACATAACTCTAAAAATTAAAACAGAACAACAACCAAAATTCTTTACTTATTACTGACTTTACCAGCAGTGCGGGTTTCCATCTGTTTGGTCAGTCAATGTGTTGTTTTTCTAGAACCTCCTTTATGTTGTTTAACACATTCTCCATGAAATTACAGTTATTTTAGATGGTGATATGTCCTTCCAGATTCTCATGCTTTGGGGGAGTTCTGGGCTGGAGAGGGAGTTGGGCATCAGAAGTTGAGTCTTAGGCACACTCAGGGAGTATCAATGAGTTTCAGGGAGAACACAGAAGGTGATGGGAGCAGAGACAGGATCTCCCCCAAATACCAGCATTGACAGGCTTAGACGTGCTTAGAAAGATGCTTAGAACTGGAGCTGGATAGATGGTTAAGAGCACTGGCTCAGCCAGGTGGTGGTGGCGGGTGCCTTAAATCCCAGCACTTGGGAGGCAGAGACAGGCGGATTTCTGAGTTCGAGGCCAGCCTAGTCTACAAAGTGAGCTCCAGGACAGCCAGGGCTATATAGAGAAACCTTGTCTTGGAAAACAAACAAACAAACAAACAAACAAAAAAACAAACAAACAGAAAGAACACTGGCTTCTCTTCCAGAGGACCTGAGTTCAATTCCCAGCACCCACATGGCAGCTCACATAGAGTTTACCTTAGATCTGAAACAATTCCTCCTCCTCCTCCTCCTCCTCTTTCTCTTCCTCCTCCTCCTCCTCCTCCTCCTCCTCCTCTCCCCACCCTTCCTTCTCTACAACTCCAGTTCAAAGAGATCTGAAACAGACACATATGGAGACAGAACAGCAATGCACATAAAATAAAAAAAGTAAATCATTAATAAAAGAAAATTGGGCTGGAGAGACCGCTCGGCCGTTAAAGGCTAGGTTCACAACCAAAAATATAAGAAAAGATGTTTAGAGTTAAAACAGAGACATGGGTGAAAAAATCCAGAGAGAATTTTCACATTTTAAAAGCCATGAGTTTCTAAAAAGATTTCCAAGGAAGAAACCATGTGATAATTCAATTTGATGACGAGATCACGTCAAATGATGGAAACCCGTTTGGGCCTCTGGTGTTGTTTTCCTTCAGCTCTTTCATGATCTGACGATGCTGAGTCATCCAGCCTATATTTCTCTATTAAAAATAACATATTTTGGCTGTGAAAGTAGGAGAGCTAGATATAAACTAGCTAGAGGGTTCTTTTGAGCTGGGAGGGGCTGGGACTTATTGAAAGACATTGAGAAGTAAATCATGAAAGGGCAGAAAGACAAACTGAAGTGAGGCATATCTGTGAGAAAGTGAAGGAGGGTGCTCGGGAGAAACCGAGGATGGACAGAAGGGATGCTAGTAAGATTTCATAGAGCAAGGTTTGCCTTAGGCCTGAAACAATCCCTCCTCTTCCTCTTCCTCCTCTGTCCCCTCTCCTCCTCCTCTTTTTCTTTCTCCTCCTCTGTCTCTTCTTCTTTCCTGTCTTATCTCTCTCTCTCTCTCTCTCTCTCTCTTTCTCTCTCTCTCTCTCTCTCTCTCTCTCCACTATATACATACATACATATATACATACATACATACATACATACATACATACATACATACATACGGATTACAGAGTCTCACACATGCTAGGAAAGTGATATACTATTGAGTTCCACTCCCAGATGACAGAGAACTTTTTTATCTTCCATTGCATTATAGAACAATAAGAATATATGTACCAATAAAGGTGAATTAGTTATGACAGGAGGAAGTTTAGAAAACTTCTGCCACTTTGGCTCAGTTTCTCTCATGAATAATAACGCATGCATTTATTTATATTTATATAAATACTTAAATAAACAATATTTAAATTATTATTTATACAGAAAGGGTTTATTTTGACTTAAGTGTTAATTTTCCCAGGCTGTGTTAAGCACTAGTATACATTTATTCAATGATATTGTTATCTCCACTTGTATAGGAGAAAACAGGTTTAGCGAGATAACATAATGTAAATGTCACTTTTATTTCCGATACAATTGTCATTTCTGAGGCTTACTAACTCTGTCTGGTAACGAGGCCTAGTCCTGGAAACCTTACTAACTCTGTCTGGTAACCTAGGCCTAGTCCTGGAAACCTCTAGCCTTCTTACAATCTAATCTAGGCCTAGAATGTTTCTAGCCTCTGAGACTTACTGCTGAATAAGTCTGGCTTACTAACTCTGTCTGGTAACCTAGGCCTAGTCCTGGAAACCTCTAGCCTTCTTACAATCTAATCTAGGCTTAGAATGTTTTCAGCCTCTGAGACTTACTGCTGAATAAGTCTAGCTCTTTCTAGCTCTTTCTGAACTCTTGCTGGCTAGTTCAACTCAACTGTTCTGGCTCAAACTTCTCTCTAAGCTGACTGTTTCAAGTTGGCTTCTCTCAGCTTCTGACTAAATTGCTCTGCTTGGCCTCAAACTAGCTCTAGCAATCTGTTCTAATCTTCTGGCTCATTCTCTGGCTCATTTTGTCTTCCCCCTTGTCAATCTTGTTCTCTCTGTAACCTGTCTCTGTAAACTGTCCCAGTAAAAACTGCTTCTGAAAACCATGAACTGAACTACCACAAACTCAGATCCATTGCACTGCCTCTCACTGACCTGAATGCTAGGACTAAAGGCATGTACCACCACTGCTGTACCTAAGCTTTTCTGTACTTGGAACTTGCTCTGTACAAGGGTGGCTTTGAATGTGGAGACCTGCTTGTCTGTCTCCTGGGCTTAAAGGCTTCTCTGTGTTCCAGCCAAAGTAGCGATGTTGTTGGATTAAAGTTCCTCTACAAATACTTTGCTCCAAAATCCCCTCAATGGGAAGCAGAGGAGCTGAATACCCACATCTATTTGACTCCAGAGCCCACACTAGGAGTGACTCCCTTAGAAGAATCCCAAGTAA
Organism: Mus minutoides; assembly: GCA_902729485.2. NCBI lineage: Eukaryota > Metazoa > Chordata > Mammalia > Rodentia > Muridae > Mus > Mus minutoides. Next base: position 212,030 of record LR750314.1, on the reverse strand, counting down.
AATAGTGGCAGGGTTTTGGGAGTAGGTTTAATAGTAGCGAGGAACCTTGCATATTCATGAAAGGTGGAAGAAAGCACATTATGCACAGCTTTATCTAGATATAAGGGACTCTTATTCAGCACTACTGGTCTTGTTGATTTTTAAGAATTTGTAAATGGCCTCTGGCTACAGTCACTGGATTTTCTCTAAGGCTCTTGCAGAGAGGAGAGGTTTGTGACTCACCAGAGGATTAGGCAAAACAAATTAGAAAAATGAGAAGCCAGTGACTCTTGCATAGCAAAGCAGTGGCTTTATGGACATAAGGTTTTAGGGAAGACAGTGAACCAATAATAATATTGACAATGTAGGGTAATGTGTGGCCATGAACTACCTAGTATTATTGTCCAGGGAGCATTGGGAAGTACGAGGAAAGTCTGAAGTGGTGGCGCACTCCTGGAACCATGTCCAAGTATTGGGTTCTTTCCCAGTTCAAAAGAAGAAAGGGGTTGGAAGCAAGAAAGAAAAGAAAGAGGTGGGGGAGAGATAGATAGATATTGACAAGTAGGTATGGAAGTCCATGGCTCTTATCCCACCAGTCAGGAGGTTGGGGCAAGAGGATTACAAGTTTGAGAACATAAGAAGAGACCTTGTCTCAAAAAAAAAGTGACAGGTTATGGACAGAATGAGCTCACAAAATTTAAGAGTATAGGAAGGAACCAACTAGAGGTACTTACAAAGCATGGGTAATGGCCACAGTGAAAGATTTCTAACTCTCTACAGTGATAGTTTCTGAAGTTAAAGTTCATTAAAACTGAGATCAAGGAACTCTAGTGCTCTGTGGTCAATTAATTGTCCACAGCATTATACAAAAATACTCTGAGCCAGATGTTCATGGTCAATGTGAACAAGTGCTAGAAGTTCAGGAAACAGCATGACTAGGAAGAAAAAAGATGGCACAGCAAGGAAACAGGGCATTAGAGACTATTTCATAAAAGGATAATAGAGAAAGGACTCTGAAAGGACAAAAGAGACAGAACCTGGAGTGTGTCCTCATCTACATCTGACCCACTGTGATGGCTTATACCTGCTTTGCTCAGGAAGTTGCACTGTTAGAAGGTGTGGTCCTGTTAGAGTAAGTATGACCTTGTTGGAGTAGGTGTGTCACTGTGGGTGTGGGTACCTTCATCCTAGATTCCTGGAAGTCAGTATTCTGCTAGCAGCCTTCAGATGAAAATGTAGAACTCTCAGCTCTTCCTGTACCATGCCTGCCTAGATGCTGTCATGCTCCTGCCTTGATGATAATGGACTGAACCTCTGAACCTGTAAGCCAGACCCAATTAAATGGTGTTCTTACAAGACTTGCCTTGGTCATGGTGTCTGTTCCCGGCAGGAAAACCCTGACTAATACATCCACGCTTGTCTTAAGAAAAGGGAGAGTTTATAGCAGAATGGAAATTCTGGCAAGCCTGGTAGAAAGGACTAAAAAATAAGACAGGGTGATAAAGCCAAGATGAAGAAAGCCAGGAACAGAGATGAGAGAAGAGGATGACATGAGGGCCTCTGCTGAGTAGTGTTGAGGTCAGTAGGACTCACAGAGCGGTTACAGCGTCATGCCAGCGGTTACAGCGTCATGCCAGCGGTTACAGCGTCATGCCAGCGGTTACAGCATCATGCCAGCGGTTACAGCGTCATGCCAGCGGTTACAGCGTCATGCCAGCGGTTACAGCGTCATGCCAGCGGTTACAGCGTCATGCCAGCGGTTACAGCGTCATGCCAGCGGTTACAGCGTCATGCCAGCGGTTACAGCGTCATGCCAGGGGACTGTAGTGGTGCTTCATTGTTCCTCATCAGAGTCCTGAATGGGGATGGATTGAGGACAGGAAGAGAATGTGAGGTGACATTTCACCCATCTTGTCATTTGAATGACCACTGGCTTTTAGGGTTGTAGTGAGAATTAGTGTGTTAATTTATATGTGAGTGCTCAATGCCCCATTGCTAGACAACACAACTAAAGAGTTGCTGTTCTTATCATTCTTATTAAATTGTTGGCATTCATATACATATTGTATCCTCTTGCATCAATAAATAATAAAAGTATCAAAATTATTTAGATTTTACTTACCAACTAAATACAGCATGCTTGAAAAATAATACTATGAGGGATATACAGAATTATTTTCCCAAATATTCCCATACCCCAGTCCACAGTCTATTGATAAGTTATATGATGTGGGACTTATTATATGATGTGATTAAAGATCTCTGAGATAGGTGAGCCCAACTTAATCACAAAGGTTCATGCAAGAGAAAGACAACTTCTACGTCAATACCAAGAGGTTGCAGGGAGATGCTTCAAGGGTGGATGAAGGAGTTGTAAGTCCCAAGAGATATAGGGTGCCCTTATGTGGGAACAGGATCAAGGATGTGGGGTAAGAGGTGATGGAGTCACATAATGAATCCAGGGAATCAAACTCTGAAGACCATCCATTAAAGTACAGATTGGAGTTTATTTCACAGTGCATAAACTTATATAAAATGTTTGAGCCAATTCCAAGCCCCTAAATTCTTGGCCAATTGTATCTTCCCACACTGTCACTGTGCTCCAATGAAAACCCTGCCTGATGAGGCAACTGAGAAGGGGTTGGGGGCATGGTCACCTGTTAGGACTGCTGTGTAGATGGAGGAAGCAGCTACCACCCTGGCCTTGGTTCCATTCTTTTCTGTCTCAACGGTATTCTGGGAGCCATCTTAGATCTAATGACATGTACTGCAGATCAGGCCTCTTCAAAAGGTCACAGGAGTTGATGGTGCCTCATTCTCCATAGGTTGGCCTCCACATCTCCCATAGCTCTGAAGTTTGAAAAGCACAGAAGTAGACACTTACTAGAACCACTGGAAGGAGTGAGCTGTGCTACCATTTTGCTTTTAGCCCCATAGTATTCACTTCAAATTTCTGGCCTGAAAAACTTTTAAGATAATTAGCGTTTTCTTTTCTTTTCTTTTTTAAAAAGACTTATTTAATTATTATATGTAAGTACACTGTAGCTGTCTTTAGACACACCAGGAGAAGGTGTCAGATCTCATTATAGATGGTTGTGAGCCACCATGTGGTTGCTGGGATTTGAACTCAGGACCTTAAGAAGAACAGTTGGTGCCCTTACCTGCTGAGCCATCTCACTATCCCATTTTCTTTTCCGTTAAAATGTATTTATTTTGTTTATATGAATCACTGTAGCTGTCTTCAGACACCAGAAGAGGGGCTCCGATCTTATTACAGATGGTTGTGAGCCACCATGCATGTGATTGGTGGGAATTGAACTCAGGACCTCTGGAAGAACAGTCAGTGCTCTTAACTGCTGAGCTATCTTTCCAGCCCCAATAATTACTGTTTTCAACCCTTAAAATTCTGTTAATTTGTTAAAGTAGCAGAAGGGTGAGGTGCATGGAATTACAGTTCACCTGGGATGAGCATAGTTGCTTTTAAATCTCCTGAGGAAATGATCAGGAAGACCCTACAAACTAGGCTACTCATTCCAATAGCATCTCAGCTCTGAGGAGAACCAAGGGGAAATAGTTACACTGATCCCCCCCCCCTTCAGCTCCTGAGTGCATTTATTGTTTCTCCTGATGTCACAACTGCTGACTCTCATATGACCATCCTTTGGTCAGATCAGAACTATCTTATTTGGCTATGCAACTTGTACAACCAGTGGCTCTGCAACTGTTGTATCCAGCCTCAAGGACTGAGGAGCCAAAAGTTCTCAGCTCCTCAATATGAAGAAGCCATTGTTGGACTAATAATGCCATTCCTTATGCACCAAACATTCAAACACACACATAAGTTTATGGGGGGTGAGGGGAGAATACCTATTCAAATCACCACAGTGGCCATCCTGTCTTGCTAAATCAGAGAGCTCCAGGTTCATTGAGAAACACTGTCTCAAAATCAACGATGGAAGGTAATAGAAGAAGTAATCCAACATCAACCTCTGGCCTTACACTTACATACAGAGAGGGGGGATACATATGTATATACCACACGTATATACACACATACACACAGAGGTGGGGTGATAGGTAGATAGATAGATGACAGACAGACAGACAGACAGACAGACAGAATGAGCATTAAGCTACAAACTTTTTGAGGGTGAGGCAATTTTATACTTTATACAGTCTTATTGAATTGAGCTATCAGAATAAACCCAGTGGAGGATACAAATGTCAGCCATGATGCTGGCTATCTTTATCTTATAGCATCCTGAAATCCCATCTGTGATTCAAGTCATTCTAGTTTCGAGGCCAAACCCACCCACCCTCCTCTCAGTGGCCAGGATATTTTTTACCATATCTTGTCACATTTGAGGACATAATTAAACTTATTCTAGTCTAGCAGATTTTACTCCCACCAAGCTGAGAACACTTCATAATAATTACCAATGTGATAATAATCACTGATGACTATTTTTACATGAAACAAAAAAAATATCTGAAATATGTAGGCCACAACACACCCTTAAACACAAGTCTTAAGAGAGAGAGAGAGAGCCATATACTTTGGTCAGCATATGTGATAAACATTCCCCCCATGGAACTTCCCCATTTCCCTTTAGATTTCTGCTCAAAAATATGCTTGTAAGAGAGCCCCTTCCCCCCTTTTAAATGACACTCTTCATGCCACCTCTGTCCTTGGCTTTTATCTTCCTCTCCTGTTCTTACAACTACTGGCTGATACGAAAGGCAGGGGAGTTGTTTATCTACTTTTCTTCTATGGGAGGTAATCAGGGTCAGAGTTGAAGCTCTGCTAAGATCACACTCAGTGTCTTCCAGATCTAGTGATGTGCCTGGCAGAGTGATATCATTAAATATTCACAAATGTATCAAGCAAGCCGAGAAACAAGCAAAGAGACTGGGATTGAAATTCTGGGAGGATAGGCTGGTGAGATGGCTCAGCGGGTAAGAGCACCCAACTGTTCTTCCAAAGGTGATGAGTTCAAATCCCAGTAACCACATGGTGGCTTACAACCACCCGTAATGAGATCTGATGCCCTCCTCTGGTGCGTCTGAAGTCAGCTATAGTGTACTTATGAATAATAATAAATGAATCCTTGGACCGGAGAAAGCAGGGACTGAGGGAGACGGACTGACCGTAGCAAGCCAGACTGACCAGAGCGAGTGGGGAACGACCTGAGCGAGCGGGGCCGACCTAAGCGAGCGGGGCAGACCAGAGCGAGCAGGGTTGACCGGAACATGGGAAAAAAAAAGAAATTCTGGGAGGAGTTCAGCCTGCACTGTGGAAATCAGCATGGAGAAGATTCCAAAAGTTAAAATTAGGTCTACCTTATGGCCCATCCCCACCATTCCTAGGCATTTACTCAAAAGCTCCCATGTCAACATACCACATGCACATCAATATTTCTCTCATATATCATAAAAGAATATATATGAATATATTTCATGATAGTCGAAGCAAAATTAGGGGACAGAAGAGACTAACAGGGAGGTAAAAGGGGTAGGAAAGGAGAATATGGGGTATATGGGAGATAATCACAATGAAATATATGTATACTTGCATGAAAATGTCTTTACAGAACACAGTACCATGTTCAGTGAACATATAAGAAAAAAATTAGTGATTTATTCATTTTATGTGCATTGATGTTTTAACTGCATGTATGACTGGGTGAGGGTGTCAGATCCTCTGGAACTGAAGTTACAGTTGTGAGCTGCCATGTGGGTGCTGGGAATTGACCCTCTGGGAGAGCTGCAGTGCTTTTAACTGCTAAGCCATCTCTCCAACACTAAAAACAAAAATGTAAGAGTCCATCTTGTGGCAAGTTAGAATCTGTCTAATATCTGAGAAGTTATATAATATCCCAATCCTGGATTGTTTTTCTATCTGGAAAATTGGGGTGCCCTTTCATGACTCAGTGATCTGCTGATACCCACGTGCTGTTTTTGTTGGGCATGGTATGGTGTGGCTACATGCCACTGGATGGCTCATTTCCAATGCCCTGGTGTTGAATAAAAGTAGAAGACAGCAAAGGCCAAACAAGGTGGGTTGTAATCTTTCTATTCCGCAGCTTAGCCACCCCTAGTAACTGACCTCCAGAACACCCAGCCCATCAGTCCTCTTATTTAGGCCAAGCAAAAGCAGAACACACTACAGTCAAACCCTTCAAGGAGCCTTTTGTCATCAGTAGACAAATGGGTCACCAAATATTAGTGACACATAGAAAAACACAAACTCGAAGGGTCTATGGGGTTTGATACCTACAGCTACCTCCCTGATAGAGTGCCCTTGGGAATTATTAGCTCACTGCATCTTCCTTGCAGGAAAGCTTATAACCCAGTGCCAGGAAGACTAAATCAAAGTGATATTTTGTACATCACAAAGCGAGTTATTCCTTACATTTAAAAAATCATGCTATGGCTCTCTATAATATTGCTATTGTAACTTGAATTGTCTCTCCTTTCATCTATTAGCAGAACAGTTGACAATTTGCATCATGCACTTTGAAAGCTGGGTACTTGGACTTCCATATTGGGTAGTTCATTGGCTTTATCTCTGTTAGAGCTAAGCTAAAGGATATTGACAAATGGACAAAGAGGACCCAGTGGTGCACTTACTCCAGAGACACAATGATGGGTGATCATCCCAACACATGGGCTGTCTTACTCAAGAGAACATGTTTCCACACACCTCAGGGTTAGGAAAAGCTGTGCTTTCTCCAACTTTATCTACTGAAATTGGAATACTTCTATCTAAAGATTGCTCACTCCTCCCTCTGACATCTAGAATATTTAGATTAAGTTATGTTTTCTTCCCCCAACAACTGTTTGGAATTTTTACTTTTAAGACAGAGTCTTGCTAAGTTGCCCAGCCTGGCCTTGAACTCATAATTTCCTGCCTCAAAGCCCCCTACATGCTGGGATTGCAGGTGTCTATCACCTGGAATGACTCACAACTGTTTAGAGAATGGTTGTATTTTATCTTCTCCCACAAATGTTCCTCTTTTCCAGATTTTCTACTTCATTTTCTTTTACATTATTGTATTATATGTATTTTTTGTTAAGGTTAATGCAGTCTTTTGTGGCAAAGGTTTGTTGTGGTGTATGTTTGTGGGTGTGTGAGTGTTGTAAGGATGCACGTATGTGTGTATGAATATGTGAGAATGTGAGTGTTTATATATATATTTGTAAGTGTGTGTGATTTTTAGTATTTTTAGATTCACAGCAAAACTGAGCAGAAAAGCCGCAGGTTTATTTCTCTGCATTCCACCTGCTCTGACACATTAACAGTCTCCCTGCAGTCCCTAGAGAGTAACTTGTTACAGCTCCTGAATGTATGTGAACCACCACCACTCAGAGTCCATTATTACATCCATTACTGTTCTCCTTGCTGCCACAAAATACCTGACGAAAGAGCTTGAGGAAGGAAGGGTATCTAGGCTCATAGTTTGAGGCTACTATGCATCATGGTGGGGACAGTGTGATGACAGGATTGTAACACCACTGGCCACACAGAATATGAGACAGCAAGCAGAGAGCAAGGACCACTGTGGCTCAACACCCTCTCTCCTTTAAACCTGGCCCAGGACCTCAGCCCACTCTACGATGCCACCTACATTTCTGGTTGGTCTTTCTACCTCCTTAAGCCAATCTAGAAAGTCCCTCACCAATATACCCAGAGGTTTGCTTCCATGCCGATTCTAAACACCATCAAGCTGACCGTGTAGATTAGGCTCCACTAGAGTTGACATTACTGTTAACTCTTACATCGTACGGTCCCTGCATCCATTATTACAGTATCACGTAGAACAGTTTCACCATCCTGAAAAGTCTGTGTCTACACAGAGTGGCTGTAGCTCAAAAAGGCTCAGAAGCACACATATTGCTCTCAGACTCCCTTCTTACTTTCTTTGTCATCTTTTCCTGTGATGGCCTTCTGCCCAATAGAAAAAAAAAATTAAAAAGCCATGCTGATGTCTCCATGTTTATGAGATGGTTTTCAGGAATGTTTAGTTTATAATTTGGAAAAATTGAAACTTGGGGAAAAGGAAAATGTCTTTACCCTGAATGAGAACTTGGTCTTTTCCCTCATGTCCTTTATATGCTTGCCACGCTGGAACAACTTGGGATCAGGTTTGTGAATGGATGCCGGTAGGAAGGGGACATGGTTACGCTAGTCCTGAAATTGAAGTTACAGAACCAAACATTACATAGTACCTACTGTATGCTGGGCATAGTGTGAGGATCACGGAAACAGTGTAAAAACTAAGAAAGTGGGCTGTGAACTAAAGCCAGGCTGTGAGCCTGAGTAACAGTGACCCAAGTGTAAGCCGTGTCAGGAGCATTGACATATTCTTCTGATTCAGGGAAGGACAAACAAAATTAAATCCTGTGTCTTATTGGGAGGTTTAGTTTGTTCATTTTGTAGCCACTGTTCAGAATTCAATAGGTTCGTAGGCCCAATTGCTTATACCCAACGTTTTCACTGTTCACAGCGAGAAGCAAGCCAAAGTATCCTTATTATCGTAAAGAGACCAAGGTGATCATGATGTGCAGACAAGTTTAAGGTGTTCGCATTGACTCCAGTCATCAATCAGGTTCTGAGTGAGTCAGCACGCAAACGTCCTTAAAAGAAGAAGATCACATTTTCTCCCCATTTGATTCACCCATTGTGTTGACTACAATGGCTTGCCCACGCTAAGAGTCACACCAGGGTTTGCTGTCTAAGTGAGTATCGTGAGGGACATCTTCAACTCTACCCTATTTAGTTCCGTTTTATTCTGCTCATGACTGAGGAAAACATCTCTGTAGAACATCTTAAGAAATGGGAGGTATACATTTCCGGGAGAGCAAGCTTGCTCCTCAGATACTTTCTATCTCGGATGCAAACCTGAAGACCTGGAACCCACATAAAGGTGGAAGGAAAGAACAGTCTTATTAGGGTTTTACTGCTGTGAACAGATACCATGACCAAGGCAAATCTTATAAAGGACAACATGTAATTGGGGTTGGCTTACAGGTTCAGAGGTTCAGTCCATTATCATCAAGGCAGGAGCATGGCAGCATCCAGGCAGGCATGGTCCAGGAAGACCTGAGAGTTCTACATCATCTGAAGGCTGCTAGCACAATACTGGCTCCCAGGCAGCTAGGATGAAGGTACCCACACCCACAGTGACATACCTACTCCAACAAGGTCATACCTACTCCAACAAGGTCATACCTACTCCAACAAGGCCATACCTCTCAATAGTGCCATTCCCTGAGCCAAGCATATACAAACCATCACAAGAACCAACTCCACAAAGTGGTCGTCTGACCTCCACACATTCGTGCTATGACATGCACAGCCACATATGTACCTGCCTTCTAATAATAATAAATAACTTTTAAAGAAAAGAATGATATCATTAAAGTTCTAGGAGCTCCTTCTAGAATCACTCAGTGGAGACCAAGTCTACCTGTTGAGAAGGATTATCACACAGTTCATGGCTGGGAAAAGGACATGGATGGCAAAGTTGGTAGTCTCAGCACACTTGGGCCTTGAGGCTGAACTAATATGTCAGATCTAGAATGTTCTTCCAAGCACATTTGGGTTTTGTTGGGGAGTCACCATAATCACGGCTAAGGCTTTAGAACTCTTTACATTGAGCTCCTGCCAAATTTTAGAGAGAGTTCTTAAGTGACGTGCTTGAAATATTCAATACAAGCAACTTACATTTCTCTCTTGGGAATTGGGGTTTTCTATGTAAATCATAAAGTTGAGATGAATTAGTTGCAAGGGTCAGAAAACTGAAGACAGTGACAAAGGGCTTCACTACCATGCATCTAGAGTTGCTCCAGATCAACTGTACTGAGTCTGCAAGGCCTATGGGCAGTCAGATGTGCAACATGCTCTTCCTGCAGGCCCATCTCAGCCAGGAGCTGTGCTGAAATCGAAGAAAGGATCAGAAGTGTTGAAGGCAAGCTGGCTGTTGTTGTTGTTGTTGTTGTGTTTGTTTGTTTCTATGAAACAGGTTATATCTGTGTAGCCCTGACTGACCCAAGACATATAATCGTCCTGCCTAAGTGCTGGGATCACAGAGGTGTTGCCATCACAGCCCACTTAAGGTGAAGTCTTTTCTAAGTGATCAGTCCCAGGAGTAAGAGATGGAGAAATCCATAACAAGGATGCATTGACCCAGGAAAGAGGAATCTAAAGGTCTTATACCATCGCCAAGTATGGAGCAACAACTGTCTGAGGGCTGGGAGAGTGTGGGGCTGTGGGGGTGACCTGAGCGTGGGATACAGATGATCTGAGAGATGCTCTATATAGACTTTCAATCAAATGAGGGTCTAGGACTTAAGTGTTTAAGGAGATGAGGGTATGGATAGGACTGGGTAGGATTTCATATGGAAACGAATGGAATGAAAGAGAAAATAGAAGCAGGGGAAAGAAAGAAGAAAGAGAGGAAGAGGGGGAGGGGGAGGGGAGAGGGGGAAGAGGGAACCAGACACAGAAAGAAAGAGAAAACCAGAGATTGGGAGAGATCTGGTGTTGAGTCCTGCTGGCTTCTTTAATAGTTGGTAACTGAGAAAATTACTCTGCCTTCTCAAGACTGTTTTCTTTTTCCTCAAAATTGTTTAAAGTGTATATCTGTGTTTGAGCATGTTCTGGAGCTGAGCCCCTTTCAGGTGCTTGGGAGCCACCTGATGTGGACACTGGGAACCAAACCCAGGTCCTCTGGAAAAGCTGTACATGATGGGCTCAACTGCTGACCCAGCTCTCTAGCCTGGCTTTCCCACTTATAACTTCAAAGGAGAATATCCCTTATAAGTCTGTACAGAAAACTAAATAATCAGCTAATATACCTAAAGCACAGAGCCAGCTATAGGAATTTCCATTCTTTTTTTTCTTTTCTTTTCCTGAACAACAACAACAACAACAACAACAACAACAACAACAACAACAACGTTAAAAAAATCTAAACAAAAAAATAAAAGGATTTGATAACGGAATATACTTATTCACCTGGAAACAAGTATGCAATTTGCATAAGTACCAAGCTAAGAGATTTACTTTGAATTTTATTATTATTATTTTTATTTACATTCCAGTCACTGCCCCCCTCAGTGTCCCATCTCACAGGTCCTCATTTCATTCTTCTTCCCCCTTGCCTCTGAGAGGGTTCCCCCCTCTTCCCCTCACCCCCCCCCCGACTATCAGGCCCCCCCCTTCCCTGGGGCCTCAAGTCTCTCAAGGATTAAGCACATTTTTCCCCCCACAGAAGCCTGAAGAGGCAGAACTCTGTTATATTTGTGCCCTGGGAGTTCAGGAGGGGGAAAGTGTCAGACTAGCTCCTGTATGCTCCTGGTTTGTGGCTCAATTTCTGGGAGTTCCCTGGGGTCTGGGTTAGTTGAGACTGCTGGTCTTCCTATGGGGTCTCTTTCTCCTTCAGCTTTTTCAATCTTTCCTCTAATTCAACCACAGGGGTCCCTGACTTCAGTCCAACAGTTGGGTGTAAGTATCTACTTCTGTCTCAGTCAGCTGCTGGTAGGGCATCTCAGAGGGCAGCCATGCCAGGCTCCTGTCTGTAAGCATCAGTAATAGTGTCAGGCCTTGGTGCCCTCCTATGAGATGGAGCCCAAGTTGGGCCTCTTATTGGACTGCCTTTTCTCAGTCTCTTCTACACTTTTGTCCTTGCAGTTCTTTTAGACAGGAACAGTTCTGGGTCAGAAGTTTTGACTGTGGGTTAGTAAGCCTGTCCCTCTGCTTGAGGCCCTGTCTATCTACTGGAGGTGGAGTTCCCTCTCCCCAGTGTTGGGCATTTTGGCTAAAGATTACCCCCATTAAGTCCTTAGAGTCTCCCACCTCCCGGGTCTCCCCCCAACAGCACCCCCCAATGCTGCTTATCTCCATTCCTTCTCTTGGCCCTCTGGGTTTCTCTCCTGTCCCCCACCCCCACCCACATACCTGATCCTGTTCCCCCTTTCCCCTCCCCCCTCCCACCCAGTTCCCTCCTTCCCTCTGCTCTCTGGTCTTTACCCTCCCTAGTGGGACTGAAATCTCCTCACTTGGGCCCTATGGCTTGTTAACCTTTTTGAGTTCTGTGGATTGTATTCTGGGTATTCTGTGCTTTTTTTTCTGGCTAATATCCATTTATTAGTGAGTACATAGCATGCATATCCCTTTGGGTCTGAGTTACCTACCACACTCAGAATGATATTTTTCTAGTTCCATCCATTTGCCTGCAAAATTTATAATATCTTTGTTTTTAATAGCTGAATAGTAGTCCATTGTTTAAATGAACCACCTTTTCTGTATCCATTCTGGAGTTGAGGAACATCTGGGTTGTTTCCAGATTCTGGCTAAGACAAACAAGGCTGCTATGAACTTGGTGGAGCACCTGCCCTTGTGGTATGGTGGGGTGTCTTTTGGGTATATGCCCAGTAGCAGTATAGCTGGGTCTTCAGGCAAAACTATTTCCAGTTTTCTGAGGAACCACCAGATTGATTTCCAGAGTGACCGAACCAGTTTGTAATCCCACCAGGAATAGAGGAGTGTCCCTCTTTTCCCACATCTCTCCAGCATGTGCTGTCACCTGAGTTTTTATCTTAGCCATTCTAACTGGCGTGAGGTGGAATCTCAGGGTCATTTTGATTTGTACTTTGCATTCCCCTGGTGGCCAGCTTCTCAGGTAAAATCCATGTAAGGATGTGTTCAAGATGACATCAGGATTCATGAGCACACCATCAGCAGGGAGCAAAGTTCCCATTGATGAAATAGCAGGTGCTCCTTTTATAAAGCTGTGTGGTATAATTACAGACTGCAGGGTTCTGGAATCTAGTCATTTTGTCAACCTGTCTGATACTTCAAAAGTCTGACAAGACAAGGAAAGATCGGAATTGGAAAAGGAGAAAAAAAGGAGAGGAGGGGAGACAGAGAAATATATTTGAAGAAAAAGCCAGAGAGAAAGAAGGGAGTTAGGAGAGAGAAGAGAGGGGGGGAGAGGGGGAGAGAAAGAGAGAAGAGAGAGAGAGAGGAGAGAACGTGAAGAGAGAGGAGAGGAGAGGAGAGGAGAGGAGAGGAGAGGAGAGGGAACACACACTTAAAAGCTCAGTCCCTACATCTGGGAGGCTGAGACAAGAACTTGAGAGTTGAAGCCTGGCCTCAGCTATATGAAAAGACCTTGTCTTGAAAAAGAAAAAGAAAAAGAAAGAGAAAAAGAAAAAGAAAAAGAAAAAGAAAGAGAAAAAGAAAAAGAAAAAGAAAAAGAAAAAGAAAAATTCCTGAGGCTGAGAAGATAACTCAGGTTAGCTGAGCTGGGTGCCTCTCTAGAGAACTAGGATTCAATTCTAAGCATCTTCATGGTGGCTCAGAATAGTCTGTGAATCCAGTTATAGGGGATTTAGAGACACCCAGGATCTGACACCTTTTGACTTCTGTGGGCACCAGGCACACACATGGTACAGAGATACAGATGCAGGCAAAACCAGCCATACACATTTAAAAAAGGTTTGAAGTTCTAGCTGGGAGATAGCTCAGTGGGTAAGGCCATGCAAGCATGAGGACCTGAGTCTGGATCCCTAGAACCCACATAAAGCCAGATGCAGTAATAAATATGCATCTGCAATTACATAAGCAAGATGCAGTGGTGCACATCTGTAACTGCAGCACACCTATAGCAGTACTGGAGGCAGAGACAGGAGAATCCCTGTAAACTCCTGGGTCAGCTGTCCAACACACACAACAGAACAACAAGCCCTGTCCCACATAAGGTAGAGGATGAGGACCAACAACCAACTCAGTCCTCTGATCTCCACATGCACACCACGACACACCCACACCCATATGCATATGAGCACACATATGCTTATACATGCACAAAAAAAGAAGTTCTCTTGAAAGATATAGGTAAAGATAAGAAAGCACAAGAGGAAAATTTAAGTCAGACTGCAATTAGCAAGGTCCCCAGATCAGTAGAATAGAGTCTGAGATTTCACTCACGGTTTTTATCTGGCATTGAAATGCATATTATGGTATTCTTCATAATGAAGTAACCTGAATTTTGTTATAGATTAACACAGAAGAGAGATGCTACCCACTACACTTATATGTCTGTGCGGTTGGGGGGAGAATGGTTATAACATTTACTAGATGGCAGCAGAACTTGGCTAGAATTCCACACATTTCAGGAGGAAAATGTGACCCAAGGTTCAGTCACTTGGGTATCAATCAAACAGGCTCTATTTATGTGACAAAGTTTTGTATATGTGCAGGGTAGGTGTGTTCATCTTGTAAAGAAATCATTGTATATTGTGTGAGTTGTATTCTCTTTTAATCTAGAAGTGCTTCAGTGAAAACATGCTAAGAAACAGCTATCGGTAAAACACTTATCTAGAATATGCAGGGTTCAGAGATCAATCTCCACAGGAAAGGAAGGAAGAAAGGAAAGAAGAAAGGAGGAAAGAAGGGACAGAAAGAAGCGAGAGAGGGAAGGACACTATGTTTGGCATTTCCTTCCTATCTCCCTGGCCATATACTTCAGATATTTTTACACTATTTGTATCCCAAAATGTTAGTTACCTATTGATGGGTGGTCCATATTCATGTATTTATTAGACACAGCAACTTTTTAACCAGACATATATAAGAACCGGATAAAGAATGAAGTGGGATATGAATTTGCTCAAATAACTACTGCAGAAAAATAGAGATTCTCTGGAAATTAAATTGACCTTTGCTCTTTAGGTCCATATCACCTAGGGGCTGACTGCAGATAGAACAACAGAACATGGGATGGACACCAATAGAGACCAGTGCAGATAACACAACACAGAGCCTCTCCCGTTCTTACAGGTGAACACCTCTTCGTGTGAGTTACAGGCATCATGGGCATGGGCCTCAAAGAGAAGGAAGCTGTGCTTGGTAACCTGAGTATAAACTATCCCCAATTTTTACAGGAAATATACACCCTATTCAAAAGCAGAAAGAGAATAGATGTCTAAGAGTTGGCAGGATTTAGATGTCCCAAAGCAGAGATGAAAGAGTCTGGCTAACGGGAGTGGTGGCACACGCCTTTAATCCCAGCACTCGGGAGGCAGAGGCAGGTGGATTTCTGAGTTCAAGGCCAGCCTGGTCTACAAAGTGAGTTCCAGGACAGCCAGGGCTATACAGAGAAACCCTGTCTCGAAAAACCAAAAAAAAAAAAAAAAAAAAAAAAAAAAGAAAGAGTCTGGCTAAGAGAGCTCATGATTCTATTACCAGTCCCCACTTTTCTATTATTAAATAATAGACACTTGCATCTCAGTTAAAATAGACTTTATAGCTACATACCATCTGCCTTACTATTTTTATCATGGCAACATCTTTGAAGACTACATTTGATGTTGAAAAATAATATCTGCCTTTAGATCTGTTTCCTCCAAAAAGTGAAAAATCATAGAGAAGATGAGGGCACAGGCACAGGTGCTAATAAAAGTTTTCAATGGACAGAAATGAATTACAAGTCCCTGATGGTCCTCGGGAAGTCCTGTGATGTCAGGGCGCCGTGAATGAGTTTGTGGCTTGCTCATGTACACTCAGAATGACTCGGGCACATTGCTCAGCTAGGAAATTCAATTTCTGCATGTCTGTTCCTCACTTGGAACAAGCAATACTGACTTAATCACTGATGAGTAAAAGACACCAGAGACTTGGAAAGAGACGGATAGAAAAGGTTTTGACCACACGGAACAAAAGATTTTTCTAATGAGGACAGTTATAAATAGCCAATGTGTCTGAGGAAGTGACCTGCTGGAGTGGTCACTTGGAGTTCCCTTATTTTACTATTTATGCCCCTGAAGGCAGCAGTGGCATGATACAGATTACTAAATGCTGTCACTTGGAAAAGTGGGCCAAAAGTTAGAGTCATAGATAAAGAGTTCAAAGTCGCCTGGGCCTCGGGACAACTAGATGTTGTCTACAAAATAACTCAGGTAATACAGTCCTTTTCCTCCATTCAAATTGCCAGTTAAATTCAGTTCTAAATCCATTTCAGAGTTGAGATACCACTGTCAGGATGTATTTGACTCTGGAGATCACACAAGGTACCCCTGCACACAAACATTCTAGGTCACTGTCCTTGAGTGGCACTGAGCCCTCAGAAATTTCATAAGCTC
Source organism: Mus minutoides (assembly GCA_902729485.2). Taxonomy (NCBI): domain Eukaryota; kingdom Metazoa; phylum Chordata; class Mammalia; order Rodentia; family Muridae; genus Mus; species Mus minutoides. Next base: position 195,902 of record LR750314.1, on the reverse strand, counting down.
CCATTCTTTACAGCTCAGAGAGCTAAATCTAGACTTTGTGGCAAAGAATACAGGTTGTGCACTCACCCTTACTACATTCAGATCTTGGTTTCACAGATAAAGGGTTCAGGGAAAGTTAGTTATGTCTTTGTGCACATAATTCATTTACAATATAACAATTGCAGTAACACCTACTCCTCAGAGGTCTGTGAAGATTACATAGTTCATGTGAAGCTACTTAGGAAAATACAAATATTCATGCCAGGCCTACTTCCATGTAAATATTCTTTTATATTTTTCAACTTCTCTTCACCTAGTCAGTCATTCTACCATGTTCTTGTCTTACAGGGGTTGCAACCAACACAATTTTCTGATGTCTCCCTTTCTTTATCTTTCATTCTCTGCTGCCCTTTGCCAAATAAACACAATGAACTTAACCGGGAAGGCAAACAGTTCTCACTCTCCCAGCTTAGTGGCTGTCAAGCTTTCGCTTATGCCAAATGTGACATTTCAGCTACTGTTTACAGTAGCAAAAAGGGAAAGAGAACCATGCCGGGCCATTGATAATGTGTGTTTTCTGTCACCACTTGGAATCCTTGGGCTTTAGGGAATGGTCAGAGCAGCTTCGGGTGTGTTTCGGAAAGCAGAAGCAAAACTCAGAAAGGTAGCTCTTTGCTTGGAGAAAGCATCCTATTCCCTCAGGGATCCTGGTCCACTTCCAAGCAAACCCAAAACAATCTCAAACTAAAGCTCCTCAGAGGAGAGCTAAGCATAGGACTGGGCAGGAGACAGGACAGTCCTTCAGAAATCTTACTCTCCATTCCATTTCAGCATCTCTTTAGGAAATAATTGTGACTTCTTTGTCTAAGCTGAAGAAATGCATAGCCATTCACTAAGGTGAATGGAGAAAGTCAAAATGGAGTTGGGTGCGGTGATATATGCCTGATGTTACAGCTGTTGAGGCTGGGATTTTAGAAGGGTCACTAGTTCAAGGCCAGCCTGAGCTACATAGTAAGTGCTAGGGTGGCTTGGGCTATTATGAGATGGTGTCTTAGTTAAGGTTTCTATTGCTGTGAATAGACACCATGACCATGTCAGCTCTTACAAAGGAAAATGTTTAATTGGGGTTGACTACATTATTGTCATGTCAGGAAGCATGGCGGAATGCAGGCAGACATGGTGTGGGAGAAGGAGCTGAAAGTTTTACATCCAGATCAGTGGGCAGCAAGAGGGAGACACTGGGCCTTGGGCATCTGAAACCTCAAAGCCCATCATCCCTAGTGGCACTCTCTCCAACAAGAACACACCTACTCCAACAAGGATACACCTCCCAATAGTGCCAGCCCTATGAGTATATGGGGACAGTTTTCATTCAGACCGCCACAGATGGTTTAGACATGCACCTGGGGGAAACATAAGAAGGCGGGTGGTGCTCTGGCTTCCTCATTCAGTTACTTGGTTTCTGAAATTTCTAAGCCACTCCTTTCACTGAAAAGGGGAACCTCTGATGCCTTAGTGGACTCTTGGTCTGCTTGCGGGCCCCGATTCATGGATGAATAAAGGATTTGGTAACTTGGAGCTCATTTCTAGTTCCAAAGCCAAGACAACTCTTGTTCAGGGGTATTGGGAACTAAAGTCTTTTGGATCCAGCATCATGACCTGCACTGGAAAACTGCTAAAAAGATGAAAGAGGGCCAAGACATTTCAGGTTCAAAAAGCCCAGGAAGGCTGTGAGGGAAGATTTTTAATGATGCACATTCAGTGTTCCTCCAACTGTTTTCCAGTGAAGCCTCAGGGAGCCATGCTCTCTGGGTTCCTCCTTAGACTGATAGAGAAAACAAACTGCCTGGATTCCAAAGACCAAGTCAAAAGAAGAGAGGCTGACCTAAAGTGTCTAATAAACACAGGGGTCATAAGGCTAAAGAAAAGTATGGTATGCTGGTACCCACCTGTAGTGTTAGTACTTGGGGCCCTCCGGTAGGATATCTGACTGGGAGTTCAAAGACAGCCTGGGACACACAGAGATACCTCCCCCGCAATGAGAAGTGATGTCAGAGACCAATGCAGAAGGGGAAAGGACACTTCCCATCTTTCCAGAGGCCACTAGGATGGCAGCATGAACATTTGACCTGGCAAACAGCTCAGAAATATGGCATCAAAGGATTCATAAAGGAGGAATACAATGGTCACAGGTCCATACCGTTCATTTCCTTCCTGGAGATGGTGGTGATTAGGTGGTACCAGGACTTTGGATGTGAGTGTTGAAAATCAGGATGGGACCTCCTGGAAGAAGCAGAAGTCAGGGAAGATGATTAAAAGTAAAGGAGCATTCCAGAAAAATGTGTGTGGGAGAACATCTACATAGGGTGTTTAAAACTGAAATCAGCTGATATTTATTTTTCAGTGTTAAAGTTTTTTCAATGAAAGGCAATTCTAATTCTAGCCTTGGAGGCTGAGCTCCTACTTTTACAGCCATTGGTTAGTGTGTTTTATCCACTGTACCTTGTAACAGCCTTGTGGCAGAGACAGAGGAATACTACTGTGTCTGCTGTAATGATGAAGAGAAGAAAAGGTTGCCTAAAACTCATGAGAGAATCCATTCTCCAGAGTCTAGGCCTTCAGGCTACACATCCAAGTCTTCACTTCTCAGCCCCATTTCCTGAGGCTTGTTTTTCTTGCCTTTTGAAATTCCACCTTGAGACTTTGCCTATCCGGTGTCTCCTGCATTGATCTAGCAGACGATTTGAAATACACTTTTATGTATATGCTCTTTTTCTTAGTATAATACTAATATTTCAGTATTGCAAAAGTCTAAACTATATGCATTATAAGATATCCGGAAGGTTATTAATTGAATTAATTTCCTATCAGTTATGAATAAAAAACTAAAAACCACTTGGGAGTACATAACTTCCCATTTAAAAAAAAAAACAAAACCTATTTAGGTTTCTGTTTGGTTGTGTTATTCCCAATTTTCTTATGACTTATAAAGCTGAGTCTATTTTGTTTTTGTTTCCTTGAGGGATTTTTATTTTCCTCATAATCTGTCTTGGTCCAATCAGTTTCTAGAGACCTTTAATATAAGTTTGAATGAAATGGGTATGGTGGTTAGGAAGTGACCCTAGGGAAAAGGGGGAAAGACAGAAGAATTGGGAAAACTGGGCTAGAGAGATGTCTCCGTGGTTGAGAGAACTAGCTGCTCTTGTAGGGTACCCGGGTTTGATTCCCAGCATCACATGATAACATACAACCATCTATAACTCCAGTCCTGGGGAACCTAAAACTAATGCTTTCTACTGACTTCCAGGTGCACCAGGCACACCTGTGGTATACAAACATGTAGACACACACATACACACATACTAAAGTAAATATTACTTTTTAAAAAGAAGAGCTAGGGAGAAACAGGTAAGAAAGTTTGAAGGAGCTAATAAATTTGTGGTTCTTTTTGTTCCTTTTCTTCCCTAAGAGGCACAAAACTATTTTCTTAGAAATAGGGTATTTTTCTTAATATGAGTTGCAGTGTCCAGCCTTTTTGCAACTTGACATGCCATATTTGGTTGATATCCTTGGGAAGCCTGTCTTTTTCTGAAGAGAAATGTAGGAGGAGTGGATGGGGAGGGGGTTGGGTAGTGGGACTAGGAGAAGAGGAAGGGGAAACTTGGATCAGGATGTAATATATGAGAGAATACATTTTTTAAAAAATACAATAAAAGGAATAGGCTGTCTTTCTATACAAGAAATTATTTCAGCTTATTCCAATTACTCTAAAGGGATTTAGGTAAAGGAAGAATAGCTCTTATCTATTTCACTCATGAACTTATGATTTTATCAGGACAAGGTTAAACAGTTCTGGAACCATGATAATGATAACTTTTATAAAATTCTGTAAGTGATAGCATTGCTGTCAGTTGTAGGGTGATGAAAATAGTGTTCTGACACTCGTTCCAGTGTTGACTATTTGAAGTTATAAACCTGGCTGCTCTTGTGGCTTTTAATGTCATTACTCACCAAGGTCATCAAAATGATGACTGTCATCACAGCAGGTCTTCCCTGACGCCAGCCGCCACGTGATGGCTTCTGCTCTAACTAGAACACTTCTTGCTCTAGCTGGAGCTCGGATGGTGGTCTAGCTCAAGCTCAGATGCTGGCATTACTCTGTTTGTTCTCAACTCTAGCAACAGACCATGAACTAAAACGAGCATATTGGGCAGTGTCTTGAAGTAGTGTGGAGAGTAAACTCGGGGCTCCGAGCCTAAGGGGTACTCTGCTGCTCTACCATCAACCCTAATGTAACACATTTTAGCAAGCAAGCCAAACTCCCACCAGTGAGGACTGATGAAATACATCACAGTATATATGCAGTCTTAAAAGGCGAGCTCTTTTTTTTTTTAATGTACTGTCTTCACTGCTTGATAAAATGGCAAGAACAAGTCTGAGTGATTACTGTGTATGTCCATTTGTGAAGTGATTCTTTAACTGGCCAAGTTCTTTTTTTTTTTTTTTCTGCCTGTCCCTCTCATCAGTCATCTCTATACCTATGTGAAATGAATTAAAAGGTCTAGAGATGTCATTGGCTTAACGGAAATGCTTGAATGCACATGGAATGTATTTGGACATATTCAGTACCCAATTTCTTTTTAAGTATAAAAATAAACTCAGAAGCAGGCTATGAATCGAATACAAAACACTCTTTGTCAAGGAGAGGAGCAGGCTGCCTGCCAGTGCACAATGCCAACTTCAAGTAAGCCAGCTGAGGGAGGGGGCACCCGAGAGGAGAGCGAGAGGCCACGCAGCCTGTAAGAAGAGATGATTCTTCTCAGTGGGGAAGAGGCAGGAAGCCCTGCAGCCCTGGCCATCCTGATAATGCTGACAACCAAGCCATCCCCAAGTCAGATTCAAAGGGGTCCAGAGGTGACCTCCAACCTCCCGTCTCCCCTTTGTAAGAGTCTGTGGTGATTCCTTTATCATCAGCTAGGGAGGAATAAGAAGCAGACCTGAATGACGGTGCTCACGAGCAGCAGTCCCCTGACCCAGGAAAGGGCAGAGAGGGGCTCTGCATCAGCTGCCACTGTCACAACCTTAGTGATGCATCATGGGACTTGACTGTGTCTGATGCAATTTTGAAGGTTTCATTAGAAAGGTCAATAGCGATGCCAGAATGCAAACGTCTGACCAGACATCAACGCTCATATCCTTCCATTTACACTCTGTTCATGTATTTGGCTGTCAAGATCTGATAAATTCTCATTCTCTTCCCCCCTCCTCCTTTCCCACCTTTTCTCTCTGTCTATATTCTGAGTTTTAAATAGTTCCTAAAAATAAAAAGGGAATTGTTTGGGAAGAGGAAGGGAACTGGTATTTCTTATAGCTGGTCTAGAGTTTTCTCAAGGGGTCCACAGAGTTCAAAGTAGCCCTGCTGTCAAAATGACTGACAGTCTAGCTGGTGGCAAACAGGCGTTGCTCACTCAGCAGCTCCAGCCCTAGGACAGCCGGGCACAAAGGATGAGAGTGACAAATGTCAATCAACTGAATATTTAAACAGCCTGGCCCTGGCAATGGAAAAGTATATAGGAAAGGATGCTAACAGCAAGGACTTACTAAACGTTCTTAACATTAACCAACAGTGATTGACACGTAGCCAAACACTGACAGAGAACATTGGGTCCCTTCCTATTCATCTCTCGCCAAATCATTTTAAAACTAAAAGATGCTAAACTATTATCATAATAAAGTAAACATAAAGTAACACCACAATATTTTTTTTAACCCATCAGATCGGAAAAGAACAAAATATTTGATAAAATGCCAATCTTGGAGGAAGTGTGGTGGGAAAGAACTCCTTTGGTAAAACTATAGATTGCTACCATCCAAGAGCAATATTCTCTGCATACTAAAATATCCATACCTGTGCTGGCTAGTTTTATGTCAGCTTTATGTCAGCAAGAGTTATCTGAAAAGAAGGAACCTCAATTGAGAAAACACCTTCATAAGATGGAGCTGTAGGCCAGACTGGAGAGCATTTTCTTAACTAGTGATTGATGGGAGAAGGTGCGGCCCCATTGTGAGTGCTGCCATCCCTGGGCTGGTTGTCCTGGGTTCTGTAAGAGAGCAGGCTGAGCAAGCCATGGGAAGCAAGCCAGTAAGCAGCACCTCTCCATGGCCTCTGCATCAGCACCGCCTCCAGGTTCTTGCCTGGTTTGAGTTCTTGCCCTGACTTGGAAGTGTAAGTGAAATAACCCTTTCCTTCCCAAATTGTTTTTGGTTATTAGGTTTCATTACAGAAACAGAAACTCTAATGAAGATGATATCTTTTGATCTGTCAATTTCTCTTTAGGTATCTGTCCTGAAATGACATTCCAAATAAGACACATAGATCTACAGAATTGATTGGTGTTTCTGGTTTTTTGTGTTGGGCTTTGTAGTCAGCAATGACTGAAAAGGAAACAAATGTCTTCCAATAGGAGATGAGATAAGTCAACTCTGGTTGTTCATTTAGTGGAAGACTTTATGTTACACACACACACACACACACACACACACACACACACACACACACACACACCCTTGAGAGTCTCACTTAGTAACCCACAGTGAAGGCAAGTCTGGAAGTCATTTGGTAGCCCAAATTGAGGCTATCCCAGAGCCCACTCAGAAGCTGAGACTTATTTCAAGCTCCCAGTGATCTTCCTGCCCCGGCCTGCTTCTTAAAAAGAAGAAAATCACCTTTTTGTGCTTTCTCCCTGGTACATTTATTACCCACAAAGACAAGTTTATAGGATCTAGAGAGATGGCTTAGTTAAGAACATTGGCTGCTCTTCCAGAGAACCCATGTTCAATTCCTAGCACCCACATGCAGCTCACAACTGTCTGTAACTGCAGTTCTAGAAAATCCAACACCCTCACACAGACACACATTCAAACAAAGCACTGATGAACATGAAATAAAAATAAATATTTTTTAAATGATAAAGTTTACTTGAGAATTAAGTAAATTAATCTTATGAAGAAATTTATAATGTGGCTGAGTATTTTAAATGCATTCTTTCTTGTGGGGCATGCTCAGTCATGGAAGGTACTAAATCAAAAGCAGCAAAAAGGGGATTAATTTGAAAGTACTTTCTTTTCAATTGGCCATATTCACAACACATTTTATTTCAGTTTTAAAAATTATTCCTTTATGAGGAGGTGAGGAGAGGGTGTCTGGGGTAGTAGTAAAGAGAAGTTGGGGTATATATGATCAAGATGTGTTATCTGCATATACAAAATTATGAAATAGTAAATAAAAGACTCTATTTAAAAACTAGATTTTATCTTATGTGCAAATTATCATTTATTTGTTTGTTATTTTAGAGTCAGGGTCTCTAGCCTAGGCTTCCTTTCATTCGCTAAATACCTGGTGACCTTGAAGCTCTGATCCTCCTGCCTCTACCTCCTGAGTGCTCGGATTATAGGTATAAGCCCCCAGTTGTTATCTGTGTTGTGCTGGAGATTAAACCCAGGACTTCATGCACACTGGGAAGGCACCCTGAATAACCGAGCTGCATTCCCCAGCCCATACATTTATTTTAATTGATGTAAAAATAAATTCCTTTTATGGAATGAGTCCTCATATTTGATATGACGTACTTGCCCTACTTAAGAAGGGTATTCATAAGCCAGGTCCCAAGCTGGTATAGGAACCTTTGTAACCAAAGTACTTGCTTTTTATAGCAGTTTGCATGTGGGCTATTTGATCCCTTCACACCAGACCTAAATATAAGAAGCCATCTATATATGTAAGGGGGGGGATCTGATGTTTTAATTTTCACAAATAAGAGAATTGTAGCCCTGTCAATTGGTCTGATCAAGTTTCCTACTCTTGCCTCTCCCCCTTCACTCGCCTCTCCCCTCCCCCTTCCCGATGATGCCCTCACTCCATCTATCAGTTGTCTTCTTTGATGTGATAAATATCATCTTGAGAGCATTAATAGGATTCAGAGAGAAATCACCTTCTGTCGCCTGCTTGGGGCTAGCTCAGTCCCTTGGGAGCATCCTTGCCTACAGATGCTCACTGAATTGATGCCACCTCTTCTTGTTGTGTGTTGCTTGGGGTTTGAAAATTGTTTTCTCCTCGGTAAATTATGCAAGAATTCTACCCCTGGCCTGACAGAGAAAAGAGAAAGGAAGAAGAGCTGTTTTTCTTCTCCAGCCTCCTCCTCATTCCCTAAGGCTTAGTGTGGATTCGGAGTAGTAACTGGCTGCCCTTGTTCTGTGGTTGTTCTTCCTTTTAAGTTAAATTTTAACAAAACTTTAAGTCATCTTATTTATATCTTCTATCTTCATTTTTGTCCATTTCAAAACAACATTGACTCCTTATGTGACTTCTTGTCTTCCAAAGTATCTTTTGGGTTTTGTTTAGACTCTTCTGACATCTAATTTCACTCATTTCTGACCCATCTAATTAGAATGGAGATTGATTATTTTCTGCTATGTTTCTTTAGCCTGTTTCCTCTCTCTTCTTCAGAGAGTAAAATACAAGTTTCAGGACAGCATGGCAGAATCTTTTAATGGAGTGTTGGCCCCTAGTGGAGCAAGAGTGAAAACACAACTCTGGCAGGTCTGGCACTCTGTATTTGGGGAAAGAACATTGCAAGGGCAGAAGAGAGCAAAACAAAACGCAGTACATTTTTCAAAATATGCAAAATGTATGAATGGAAGGAAATCACAGATTATTATCAACAGAATTGACTCCTTGGCCACATTAAGGATTAAAAAGGTAAAGAATACAAAAGACAAAATTCAAAACTGGGAAAAATAACCATGACATACAGTGGGCATTCTTAATGTATGAAGAGCTTTCACAAATAAACAAACTGTAAACATCTTTTCCCACAAGTTTCTGTACAAAATGTCCACTTGAAATATAACATTCTCGGGGCTGGTGAGATGGCTCAGCGGGTAAGAGCACCCAACTGCTCTTCCGAAGGTGATAAGTTCAAATCCCAGCATCCACATGGTGGCTCACAACCATCCGTAACGAGATCTGGCGCCCTCTTCTGGAGTGTCTGAAGACAGCAACAGTGTACTTACATATAATAAGTAAAATAAATCTTTAAAAAAAAAAAAGAAAATATAACATTCTCCTGCATCAGCATTAACCAACTAAGGAACATTTTAAAGACAAAATAACTATAGAAGCAAAGCAATAAATGATCAACGCTGATCTAACCTGACAAGCCCAGTTTGCATGGGGGATTTTTAAATATAAAGGGTCATATGCACATGATTTTAAATGGGTTGATTTAATTTTACAAAGATGTCAAATTCTCCAAAGTAAGCTAAGTACCAAAGTAGAAAATGATAACATTTAAACTTTTAAGTCTTCTTCCAGGAAAACCACAGAACGTTATTCTAAAATATGCCTGTGAACTTACATGCCCCTATCTGTTCAGCTCTTCAACGGAGAAAAGGACTGGTGAGCTGAGTGAACAGGGAAAGGTGCTTGCTGCTAAGTCTGACAACCTGAGTTTGATCTTAGGAACCCACATAGTAGCAAGAGAGAGATGACTTCCACAGGCATCCTCAAACATACACAAATAAGTACATACATACATGTAATTTTAAAAATAAGAAAAGGATAAAACTTGTCCTGTCCATAGGCAAAATACAGAACTCATAGTAATAATAATAATGAAAAAGTGTGGATTTTAAAAAAACAAATGATCAGAGGAGCAGAAGAGTTTAGAAACAGACACATATATTTAAAGAACTTTAGCCACCATGAAAATAACAACAAATAAAGAGAAAGATGCTTTATAAAAAGAAATGTTACAGACACAACTACAAGGAGCAAGAAATAACCAGGACCTTGAGTATCCTCACAGCTGCCATCTTGACGGTGTCTCTCTCCTTAACCTGCATTATCTCTTTGCTCCAAGTAAAATTATCACTTTGGTTTTGCAAAAATGTATGAACCCTTGCCTTCAGTTCTTTGGAGGAGTCACAAACTGAACCAAGAAACACCCAGTCCCAATTCAGACTTCCGCTAACTTCCAGTAGCGCTGTAACGGAGCTGGCTTCTGCCATTCTGGGACCCTCCCAGGTACACTTTCACTGCTTGGCCCCTGCAGATTCCATTCCTTGACTCTGGGGACACTCTTCGATAGGTTTCCCAGTTGGCGTGTAGTGTCCTTTCCTTGTTTTGGGCCCTTCCTTAACAATGGGTTCCTTTCTCTTAGTCCTGCTAAACCATTTTAAATTGGAAGATCCTAATCCTACCTTGAGTCACTCAAATCTTCCCCTCTCTGGCTTATGTTTCTCCATGATACATCCAATAATTTGACATATTTTACATTTTAATTACCTGCCTGTTGGCCATGTTGACAGGACGAATGGCTAGACATTTAAATTAGCCAACAGCTGACTCTAACATAGTCACAGATGGGCTGCCGGTGTAGTTTGGTGGCTAGAGTGCTTGCTTGCCTTAGCAGGCATAAGACCTTGGGTTTGGTTCCTAGCACTGTATAAACCAAACCTGCTAACACACTGGATCCATGGCAGGAAGCAGAATGAATTTGTGTTCAGCTCGCTTTTCATTCTGACCATGATCCCAGGTCACAGAATGACACCATGCATAATCTGGGTCCATCGTCCCATCTCAGTTAAGCCAGTCTAGACAATCCCTTACAGATGTGTTCAGAGCCTAGCGTCTGAGGGGCTTGTATTGAGATGAAAATCAGCATTAGCCACTGCACCATTTCAAAAATAAATAAAATAAAGCATTCATGGTGTTTTCAGAGCTTAGACGTTTGACTAAGATAGCTACTTGTAAGAGTGTTTTTCAGTAAAACTAACCTAAACATTATCTATATAAGTATAATACAAACACTGTAGAATATAAGGTTCAGGAGAAATAAGAGTTGCTTCTTACCTTTTACTGTGAAGATGATTTCAATAGTCTCCTTTTTTTTTCTACTGTGAAAATAAAATCACTATATCACATCTTAACACCAAGTGACACTTCTGAAAATTAATGTGGCTGGCACCAAAAATATATTTTTGAGAAAGCATATGGCAAAGCTGTCTTTCTGAGGACTGGAATACTGGCACCTACCCCCCTCCCCACCACCACTATTTCTCTGCCTTTCTATGTAATAAGTTTGACTGTGTCTGTCCTGAATTATGACACACAGGGTCATAATTTAGGACACTTTGTATGTTCCAAATGTGTCCTACAAATTTCACACTTATTTAATGATCATGTGTGTCCTCTGGTGTTGTTGCACATTTGATCCCAGTTTTACAGGTGACACAAATGGAGTGTGAAGGGACCAGTGTTTCAGCTCTATCTCGGTGCCTTTGGATAGTCACTATGCAGAGGCAGAAACACAAAGGGGCCACACTAACTCTTCAAAGCTTTCAGATAACCAAATCCTTTTATGAGTTTCTTTTTTTGAGTAAGATTTGGGAAGAGAAAAGGAAAAAGAATCAACTTTTATTTAGAACCATGCTTGGCATATGTTCCCTCATGGGATTTTCAAGGCAAAGCTGAGAAACAGCTTTTATTATTATTATTGGCTCATTTGCAGAAGAAAAGCCGAAGCCAGGCAAAATAGGTGTTGTTATGGTCTAAGGCTATTATCGGATGTGAGTAAAATGTGACTCAAGCTGGACCTGCCTCATTCCAGGAGCCTGTATTCTTCACTGTTATAAGTTGGAGTCAGTTACCTAGGAAACGGGGTGCATCCGGAGTGGAGGAGGAATACTAGGATCCAGTTGTTAGCTGCTACAGTGGCCATGGAATTAGGAGGATTTTATGGCCTTAGACCTTAGCATTTGACGGTATTTTTGTTTGTTTGTTTGTTTTTGGTTTTTCGAGACAGGGTTTCTCTGTATAGCCCTGGCTGTCCTGGAACTCACTTTGTAGACCAGGCTGGCCTCGAACTCAGAAATCCGCCTGCCTCTGCCTCCCAAGTGCTGGGATTAAAGGCATACGCCACCACGCCCGGCTGCATTTGACCGTATAACCTGAAAATTGTTTTTGAAAATATACCCAGATTATCTAGAGACCCTACAAATTTCTTCTTTACATTCCTATACAGTATTCCATTATGTAAATGTACTATAATTCATTCTTTCTATTATTGGCAGTTCTGAGTTACTTCCAGATTAGAAATATTATCAAAAATGCTTCTGTGCTTTCTGACTCTGGCCTTCAAAATTCTTTTTCCAATAAGTCAACATAACTAAATGGGGCAGGTCCTCCAGGATCACATCCGAGTGTCTTGTCCATTTTCCATCACTGAGACAAAATATCCAAGGAGGGATGACTCACAAAGAACAGAACCATATTTAACTTACGGTTTGGGGTATCCAAGACTATGGTTCCATGATCCAGTCAGCTTTATGAAGGACTGGCTGCATTACACCATAGAGTAGAGACAAGTTAGAGAAACAGGTCACATGGTAAGACCTCAGGAAACCAGAGAGCAGAGAAGGGCCAGTCTTTCCCTTTTTTTAACAACTTTTTCAGGACTAGTGGGCATCCCATAGCACTACATTACCCCTTCCTTAAGCAGCACCTCAGATGGCCTAATTACCTCAGAAGCAGGGAAATAAGCTCCACCTCTTAGAGACTCCACAGTGTTTTATTATGGTCATGTTGCAGACAAACACAAGTCCTTGGGGGTAACAAACCCCCTTCAAACCACAGTATCAGTCCAACTCTTCATCCTTGGTGAGATTCTTAATAATGACACAATGCTCCAGGCTGAGAAAGCACCCAGAGTGGCAGGCACCACATCTCTAATGACTCTGTGATGGCAAGCAAGGCTCCTTCTCAGCTCAGGGGAATTCATCCATCTTGGTATGTCAATGTTACACACACATACTGAAGTTGAAGGAGTGCTGTTCATTTTCCTGGTGAGCTTTGGACTCTGTCCTAGGTAATATCAGATGTACAGCTCCTTGGAATTTAATGGAAGAGTTGCAGTGGGCTATCAGAATAATAGTTCCAAGGAGGGAAGATGATGAAGGACATTCATTCAGAAGAGAGCCAGAAGGGACACTTTTATTGAAACCTCAGTGGAACATAACCTGGAACCATGAAACAAACATCAATACATCAACAGAGTGAGTCGGACAACCAGCCGCTGAATGCTTAGGGAGGAGAAATGCAAGATAGAGAGGCTCCCAGGCACGAAGGAGTCACACTGATCACCAGGCAGGGCGCTGAGTGCCAGAATCTGTATGCAGCAGCTGTTCTCCGAATGAATTTCTGTCCAGTTATTGGCCTTTCTGCCTCTGGGGGACTTACTCAGCCAGCAGTTCTATTTTCAGAGCAGAGGATAAACACATGCCTTAATCCTGCCATTTAAAATCTAATAAGTATTTGCACTAAGACATCTGGGGCCAGTTTTCCCACTGTTCTTTTGTGATTACATATGCATGTTTAGGTTTATATGTCTGTAGATTTCATCTATTATTCTTTATTTTATGACAGGGACTCCTCATGTAACCCAGGATGGCCTCAAAGTCAATATGGATTACAGAATGATCTTGGACTTCGAATCCTCCTGCCTCCAACTCCTGAGTGCTAAGATTACAGGCAGGCACCACCATGCTTCTCATTTTATGCTGTACTGGCTATTAGACCCCCTAGGGCTTCCTGCAAGCCTGGCAAACACTCTACCACTAAGGTATATCCTCACCTTCTGCCTGTGCAAGTCAGGAGCAAAGCCCAAACAGACCTTTCATGACAGCAACAGGGAAAACCAAGCCTCCTGACACTCAGATGTTGGGCTTCCAGCCTCCAGAATTATGAATCAATGAATGCCTATGGCTGAAGTCAGCCACAGTTCTAACAAATACACCCTCAAATACTTCAACGTTCATTCCTCTCTCCAGAATGTTGGCATAGATTGATAAAAGAGGAATAAGTAACATCATTAAGATTTAATATTGATTTCATTTTTTTTCTTTTATAATGTATGTCATATCTCATCTACCTTAAACATATGTTTTGCTTCTCTCTTTTCATATATCTGAAACCAAGAGAGAAGTTGGCATTTTACATTAAATTACTCTTTTGTTTGCTGTGCAAAAAGTAATGGCTGTCTGAATATGGGTGACATTTTAGGAAACCCTGGGGAATGAGCTTTACAGGAAGCCTTTCCAGGTGAAAAATCCTCATTGCTCAAATCTTATTTTAAAGACTTTAAAAACTAACTCTGTGAGTTCCAGGACAGTCAAAATCCTGTCTTAATAAAACAACAACAACAAATTACATTTATTTATTCAGGGAGGAGGGAGGGACAGAAGGATGGAGGGAGAGACAGAGAAAGAAGGAGACATGTGGCATATATGTCAGAGGACAATTTGTAGGAGTCAGCTCTCTCCTGCCATGTGGCTTCCAGGGACCAAACTCAGTTTACAGGGCATGGGAACAAGTGTCTTCACCTGTTGAGCCATCTAGCTGGCCCCTATATCATCTTAGATCTTAATATATCAGTTACTTCTTGTCCCCAGTGGAATAAGGAATGCTGTACCAATTATTTCTGTAAGAGGCCCCAGGCAAATGCTGGGCTATAACAAATGACTCCTGGAAGGTCCAACACTAGAAAGCAGGTTTGGGGAAAGAGGCAGAAAGACTTAGCACTGCTTGATCACATACCAAAGGGTAATTTCCTAAAGGGAAAGGAAATATTGTGACCAGAGCAGGAAGTATCCTATGCTTGGAAGGCCCCGGTCATCCATGGTCCCTACATAGTTACTGAGTGACTCTGGCTTGATTTCCATTACAATTCCGTGAGGCAGAAAGCATTGCTTTGTCCACTGTACTAATCTGGAAACTGAGGGTCAGGAGGCTGCCTACCTATGAACAGAACCAATACTACTAGCCACAGCGTGCTTACTCTCTCTAAAGTATCTCTCTAAAGAACGATGCTTACTGTCCTGTCTAAGATACTCGGAGACCAGAGCGGTGAGAGCCTCAAAGAACCAAATTGGCTACTTTTAGATAAAAGGTGTGCCAAAATTCTGTTTCCAATTTCAAGTGGAACCTAGTGCTATGAAAATAGCTAAACCTGCTTTGGCAGGAAGGGGGACCGGGGATGAAATGAGATTAACTAGAAAGGTTCTGTTCACACTCCTTAAAAGAAAAAACTTCCTTAAATTCCTAGTATATTTGGCATTGAGGTCTGAGACACAATGATACTAGTAAACTTTATAGAAAGCCCGATACATGGAAAATACTTATTAATGCTTGAGGAATAAGGTGGAGAGTAGCTTGAAGGGTGGGGTGGATCTTATTCCAAGGATCTGGGTGTTTCTGAGAGCTGTCATGCCTTACAGTGCTAATTGCTAATCATTTCCTGGGTCAACCACAACCACATCACCTGAGGGCACTACCACACTTGACTCCAACAATCTTGTAGACAGGGGAGTCACAGCCCTGAGTTCTGTGCTGAGCCTTCCCCCTTTATAAGCTCAGACTCTTAGCAAACATTGGGCCTTGATCAGAAAATTTTGTCTTGGTCTCATTAATTCTCTCACCGTCTATTCTCCATATAGCCCCAGTCTACCTTTCAGGAACCTGGTTCGTGAGGCCGCAGGTGGTCACAGTGTGCCATCTTTCCATCTGAACACCAGACAGCATCCCTCTGGTCTTTTTCTAAAAAGCTGTTTCATGATGAACCAACTTCCCATATTAACTGAATTTCCTTTTCAAAGCATTTGTCTCATTTAGCTTTCAAATTTTTTTCTAAGTCATAATAGCTTGTTGCTGCTCTGATACATGTATTTTCTAAATTAATTTATTTTACAAAACACAATTTTATGAGATACACTGGCCTCCAGAAACCTTAGTGCCTCAGTTGTAAAAGGAGATGCATATTTCTCATCTCAAATCTACTGATATTGGATGATTAGGCTTTAACCTGTGACAGGGAAGGTCACCTCACAGCTTTCTGCCATACTTATTCTTTTTCCCTTGTGGGAATAGGACCTACAATGGGCAGGTAAGAGGCAACGGAGTCACGTGACAAATCCAGAGACTCGGACTCCGGGGACCAGCATCAGAATGCAGATCTGAGTTACTTGTGCAGTGCATAAGCTTATATACCATGTTTGAGCGGATCCCAAGCCCCTAAATCCCTAGCCAATCATATCTCGCCATACCGTCACCTTGCCCCAGTGAAAGCCCTGCTTGATTAGGCAACTCAGAAGTGGCGGATAGGGGAGAGCACCGCCACCTGTACAAACTTCTGCGGGGAAACAGTCATCTTAGATCTAATACTGTGTAAGGCAGATCAGGGCTCTTCAGGGAGTGGCAGGAGCCTATGGCACCTGGCTCTCCCTCCCACTTTTCCTTCATGAGGTTGATTGACTTCTACATCTCCTACATTCCCTCCTTCCTTTCAGCAATCTCTTTTCCTTCTATAGCATGGCATTGCTCACCTGTGTTTTTATGATGTCCTTGTAGGACCACAGACCACTGCCAGGCCTGACAACCTTGCTTTCTTCCCCAGAACTGACCCAGAGTTTGTTAGCTATCTGAGTAGTTTCTGAGTTGTTTTCCTTTGCTTTCCACTCCATCAATGTTAGCCTTTCCACACCAAGCTATTTCTGTACTTTGGAGACTAAATTACTGTCCACACAGTGTGTCTGTTAGGCACTGAATTAGATTTTCCACGATTCCTATAAGGCAGTATGGAATTTCTAACATATATAAACATTTCTGGGTTTGTACAGCACAGAGATGCTTTTTTTTTTTCTCCGTGACATTTTTATCTTTGCAATCCCATCTTCAACAGCTCTTCAGATGATAGAATGACTTAAATGCTGACTGGCCAGGAGTACTTGTAAATTGCACTGGTCAAATGCTGTACAGAGATTCCTAGAAATGGTGAGAACTACTTAGAAATCATCCCTGGGGTAGCGACTGTAGCTTCTGTAAAACACCTTCATGCTTGAAAAGATGCTCAAGTCTTCGTCATCAATGCCTTACTCCGGGATGACCTTTCATGACAGAACAGTCTGTCCCTGTCGTCTATTTCATTTTTACGCCATAGCTCCTTAGAGTCATCCAGCAGTGGCAGTAGTGACTCTGCCCACCTTTTTATTTTATTTTATATTTCCCTCCTGTGTATTTTGTAAAGCTCTGGCTCCTGAAGAACAGTTTCTACAGAGACACTTCCAGCAATTACTATTGTCATCTGAGGCAGGACTGCATGTGGGCCAAATGTCATGTCCTTCCTTCTCATGTCACTAATTCATCACAAGTCAAGATGTCCACTGACTTCTAGATGAATATCTATTTTCCAATTATAGTAGAACTCAAATATTTCCTGTGGGCTGACAAGATGGCTCAGGGTGATGTATACTTGCCACCAAGCCTCAAGGCCTAAGTTCAATCCCCAGAATCTACATAGTAGAAAGAGAGAATTGATTCAGTTAGCTGTCCTCTGACCAACACACACACACACACACACACACACACACACACACACACACCACACACGGGGGGTGGTGGGGGAAATACACATGTATACAGAGAGAAGCAAGCACATACACATATAGTGTATCAATTAATTGTCTAACTGAAAACAGGAATGTATAGAAAAGGAATAAAAAAATCTGCCATATTACTATTTAGAAATATTGACTATTAACTCCTTATTTTATCTGGGTTGTTTTTGTTTTGTTTTTTAATTATTTATTTATTTAGTATTTATGAATATACTGTAGCTGTCTTCAGACACACCAGAAGAGGACATCAGACCTCATTACAGATGGTTCTGAGTCACCATGTGGTTGCTGGGAATTGAACTCAGGACTTCTGGAAGAGTACTCGGTGTTCTTAACCACTGAGCCATCTCTCCAGCCCATTTTATCTTTTTTTTTTTTTTTTTTCGAGACAGCAGGGTTTTTCTGTATAGCCCTGGCTGTCCTGGAACTCACTTTGTAGACCAGGCTGGCCTCAAACTCAGAAGTCCGCCCGCCTCTGCCTTCCAAGTGCTGGGATTAAAGGCGTGCACCACCACACCCGGCATTTTATCTGTTTTTAATGTGTGAGTATGAACATAGTTTGATAAGTTTGCCTGTACAGTTCATGGAAATGAAATATGTGGTGCTTCTTCTCTATCATGACTTCCTGAGAATTCTTATGCATTAATGTCATATTTTATATTCTTTCATTATGGGTGGGCCATACTGACTTAACTTTCCACCTGCTGTTGGATACCTGTGTTTGTTTTTATTGTAAATGATGGACACACTTATATCTTTAGCCTCTAAAACAGCAATCTCCTAGGATAAATTCCTTGAAGACTGATTGTAGAATTAAAGGGTTTTATCATCTTTTTTCCTTTACGGTCTTTGTACGCACTGCCAGGTTGTCCTGCAGGGAAGGATTATCTATTTATTGTCCTGCAGGATTATCTATTTAACCACCAGCACTTCAGGAGAGTGCCTTTTAGTGTTCCCTCCAAATCCAAGATGGTTTTTTGGTAAAACTATTTTCACTATATGAATGGTATAAATATTACTACCATCTCCTCTTTCATTTTATCTCTATGAATGCTAAGAAGTTGACCCAAGTTTCTACTGGGAAAGAGATGTGCATTTATCCCTTATTTCCATTTATTTTGCAGATCCCTCCTTGGATTCTCTGCCCATCTTCATATATTAGGTTGTCAAGGCCTCTTTTCTGCACGAGGTCTCACTATGTGGCTCAAGACGACCTCAAACTCATGTTGCTGCTGCTCAGTCTCCTTGGTGCCAGAGTTCCAAGTCTATCTTTGAATACCTGGCTTTATAAAATCAATTATCCTATTTTTAAGTGTGTGTGTTTGTGTGTGAGAGAGGGAATGTGTGTGTGTGTGTGTGTGTGTGTATGTGTGTGTGTGTGTGTGTGTGTGCACAGAGGCCAAATGAGTCAGATCCCCGGAGTTGGAATTATTGGTAGTTGTGATCCATCCATTATTGGTGCTGGAATAAAATTTCTCCAGCCCCAGGATATCCAGCGCATGTATGTCTATACACCTCATGGATGTTTGGAGTCTAGTGGACTAGTAGAGGCATCAGACCCCCTGGTAACTAAAGTTATAAACAGTTGTGAGTCACCATGTGGATTCTGAGAATTGAACTCTGGTACTCTGAAAAAGCAGCCAGTTATAACTGTTTAGCCATCTTTCAGGCCCAATATTTCCATTCCTAACTTCAATTTTCTTTTCCTTTTCATGCAAATACATGCAGGTTTTTGTTGTTGTTGTTTTGTTTTTTGTTGTTGTTGTTTTTTTGTTTTTTGTTTTTTTTTTAGACAGGGTTTCTCTATGTAGCCCTGGCTGTCCTGGAACTCACACTGTAGACCAGGCTGGCCTTGAACTCAGAAATCCGCCTGCCTCTGCCTCCCAAGTGCTGGGATTAAAGGTGTAAGCCACCATTGCCCAGCACATGCAGGTTTCTTAATATAGTAAATGATTACCCTTCTGTTTCTATGAGATATAAAATATGCATATTTTAAATATACATTTTAAATTTTACATTCATATATATATATATATATATATATATAGAGAGAGAGAGAGAGAGAGAGAGAGTTTTACCACAATATTACAAAGAAAAGATAGCATTAGCCACATCTGGGAATTTTCTGTAACTTTAAGTCTACATTCATTCAGAAAGTCTAATGACTTAAAGTCGATTTGTTTGGGCAAAGAAAAGGATTTACTTGGAAACCAAAGATGGAGTAGCTCCCCAACAAAGACCAGCTTCCTTGGGGCTGTAGTCACGATTATCTGGGGATTTGTTGGGGGAACATATCACCGGGGTAGTAGTCTGTCTTACCAGTGCACCAGGTGCTCTGTGTTAATTAGTGCTTATATATTAATGGATGTTTGGGGTTCTATAAGTCTAAATAAAGGTAACCCAACAGATAATATCAACATGTGCCTTTTGAGTTCATTTCCCTGAGAATAACTAATTCCCTGGGCATCCAGAGCTGCAGACTCCTCCTCCTGCTTTCTATGACCTGACTTTCCTCTTAGCTGAGTTACTGAATTGTTAGGATATTAAAGGTAAACCCAGAGAGCAGGGAGGATCGCACATGGAGGACCATAGAGAGAAAAGCTTTTTCCACAGACATGGGCGGGGAAGATTCTTATTTCACACTTAGCTTCCGTCAGAGGAGTCTGCTAGGGCAAAGACAGTAAGAGACTAAATTATGTACAGTCCGGCTGTGTGACTTCTAAAAATAGTAAGTTTTTAAAAGTCCATTAAGAAGTGAAACTAGAGGGTTTTTCTTTCCTTGATAACACTAGGAAATGTGACCCAAGGCAACCAACAACCATGTAGGGTTTAATATCTGTGAACCATAAGCCCATTTTGTTGTTTAATTATAAGGATAACGTTTTCCCAACTCGTATCAGGGATAAGGCCAGGTAAAGTGGGTAAAAGCAGACTATTATAATCATACTATTGCAACATGAAAGCCTTGTACAAAACTTCAATTTGCATAGAGGTGAGGATGTTACGGAGACGAAAGACTGTGGTGTTGGCCTGGAACTAAGCAAATATGAGCTGGGCTCTTTTTCCAGGTTTAAAATAACAAAATAAGTTTGACTCCAAGTTGGGAGTTCTTTAGCATGCATATACCTGGATCCGACGGCTTGGTCAAGGGAGGACTACAACTCCCAGCAGCACCGGCGAGAACGCAACTTCCGGGACGAGGGTTTCTCTTGCCCCCTCTCTCACCACCACCCCACTTCTCTCACAGACTAGCCGACTTTTCGGTTCTAGCGTCACCGAGTTCGAGATGGCATTGGCCATTGGCGGCGGGTTCCTACCTTGCAAGGAAGGGCTCAGGACTCGGCTAAGAGGAAAGTCGGGTCATAGAAAGCGGGAAGTGGAGGCGGCGGCTCAAGACGCCAGGGACGTCATGTCCGCTGGGCGGGGCCTCCCGATCCCGCGCAAATTGAAAGGTTCATGGCTGCCCATACAGCTGCCGCTTGCCGCCGTCCTGAACCCCAGGTGAGTTAGCCCCTATGCGGGCGGCGGGGCGGTCCCTGGAGGAGCGGGCTGTACGGAGGGAAGTGCTGTCCCCGCGGCTCCGATCCACGTGTCTTCTACCCCTCGGCGCGAGACCCGGATCTCCGGGAAGTGAGCGGAGCGGGAGCGTGGAGCGCGAGGTGGACGTCTGCAGGCAACTGCCTCGGCCTCCGGGTCTCCGGCTTTCCGCAGAGGCGGGCTGACTTGTGTCCTTACCAACACTGGTATCTAGCGACGAATCCCCTTTGTATGTGTCCTCTCCTATGCAGGTTTGAGGAGCCACGGCGCCTGGAATGGGCTTGCGGGCCATGCCTGTTCATTCGGGAGACAGGACAAAGGTGAAGCCGCTGCTGCTGTACCTAGGGTGCCACCGGCCACCTTCTGGTATTGATGCGCCACATGGCCCTCAGTCACTTCTATACTAAAGAGGAAATATTTATTCGAGATTTAGTTGGCCTAGAAGAAAGAAACTTAAGGAAATTTTGCGAAATGTAATTATGTCCCTTTCTTTTCCCTCAGCATGCACGAACTCATGTTTTAGAGACGTTGTCTTTTAAACGTAGTGGACTCGTTTTACACAGACCCACCTGTATCCAAATTGCCCGGTGTTTAAAATTAAGGATTCATGCCCCTTTAGGGATTTCATAGTTAATGGGCATGACCTTAAAGGTGAATGAATCTCTCAAGTTTCAGGGCTGCTAGCTAAGAGCATTGCCACTTTTCCTGTGGTGTCAACAGGGCATCTCTGGCTTCTTATCCCATGGTCTTTAAGAACACGATCTTGGGTCTGTTGAATCAGGTGCCTGCTCCTGTGACCTCACTGCTGAGAGAGGGGAAGCTAAGAGTAGAAAATCCTAGGGAGCTCAGCTTAAGACCTAACTAGCCTGGCGTATGCAGCTCAAACAAACAAGGTGGACTGCCTTTCACATGCTCCAATTCAAACTCCATCACACACATGCATCATACACATAAAGAATAATCGCAGTGGGTAGGAGCCTTTGCTCTTGCAAGCATGAGGACCTAAGTTAGAACCTGCCCCGCCCCCCCAACCCCTGCCACCATTAAACATTAAAACGCCCTGCGCCTGAGCCTGTAACCGCTGAGGTTGAGAGGCAGAGGTGGCGGATCCCAAGACCTCTGGCTACTGGTTCAGTAACACCCTGAGACAGGAAGCAATAGAGGAAGACACCCAATGCCTTGCTCTGGTCTCTGCATGTACCCACATACTCATTGCACTCTCCAGCACAAATAAATACCCTATCTAGGATGGTGGTAGTACTTGTACTGGGAAGTGGCAAGCAGCTGCTGGAGTGGGGAGGGAAGAGTTAGTTGCTTTGAAGGGGCTGCCATTTCCAGGACTTCCATGTAAGGCCCTAGACAGGAATGGAAATTGTGTTTGTTTCTTGAAGCTGTTTTGCACAGCAAACACCGTTTCATGTGGCTTTGGTACAGACTTAAGTGAGTCTGATGAAATTACCCCTAGATGTCACCATGGCTAATTACCAGGGTATTGCTTGGAATAAACCATTCTGGTGTTGTGGGATTGCTGACGTATAAAATCATAGATCTGTCCCTGTAAGTCTAATGCCTTTTCAGTTGAAATGTCTGTCTTACTCCAAACTGGAGTTTCTACACTGAACTTTGGATGTGCCCCTTTAATATAGGGGTGAATATGATACCATAGCATGTAGTTTTATAGGCTCATAGTACTCTTTTTATGAGAGACTCAAAGTTTTAATGCCTAATTCCAAGTGTTAAGAGATGAGAGCCCACGTTAGGATTGTAAGTATGGAAGCACTTTGGAAAAAATAACCACGAAGGAACTCCCCAGTGGTGTTCAGGTTAGTGTTGGTGATTAATGAAGTTCTGAGCTACAGAAGTTGCCGGCGAGAAGGCCAATCATTAGCTAAATGTTACTCTCAGTGCTAGACTCCACACTGAATTTCTAAAGCTTTTTGGTAAATCAGCCTTGGTTTAATGCTGCTGTCTCCCCTTTTTCCTTTTATATCATGTAGTTAACTTGGCACTATGGGGATTCAAGGGTTACTTCAGTTCATCAAAGAAGCTTCTGAACCTGTCAATGTGAAGAAGTACAAAGGACAGGCAGTAGCTGTGGATACCTACTGCTGGCTTCACAAAGGAGCTATTGCTTGTGCTGAAAAGCTAGCCAAAGGGGAACCTACAGACAGGTAAGTTTGGAATGTCTATCACTTTGTTTGAGAACTAGAATGATGTGCTTTCTGTTTTTGAGTCAGCCCCAGATATTTCAGGCTGGCCCGGAATTTGCTATAGCCAAGGATGACCTGGAAGAGAAGTCAATCCATTGTGCTGCCATTGCCCAGCCTCCTGTATGCTAGGGACTGACTGAGCACAGGGCTTCATTGCATGCTAAGCAAGCACGGCTATGGTCTGGGCGATATCCACAGCGCCTCAGTCCTTTTCCTTTTTTATCTTTGTTTCTCCAGTCATTGTTTCAATAAATACTAGCATTTAATAAAGGCATGTGCTTAGAGCATGGCCAGACCTCCTTCTGTGGTACAGGTCTGATGCATGTGCTTAGAGCATGGCCAGACCTCCTTCTGTGGTACAGGTCTGATGCATGTGCTTAGAGCATGGCCAGACCTCCTTCTGTGGTACAGGTCTGATGCATGTGCTTAGAGCATGGCCAGACCTCCTCCTGTGGTACAGGTCTGATGTTTGGTCTTAGTAAGAAGCCATAGTGGCAGGATATAGACAGGCAAAGATCAAATACTATCTCCTGAAAGAGTGGGGATTTTTCCTCCTGTCCCCAAGCTCCTGAAATACCAACTCTGAGACTATAATTATGTTTACAAATACCTTGGCCATGAGCTTTGGCTGTGCTCCAACTAGCTTGTATTACT
Source organism: Mus minutoides (assembly GCA_902729485.2). Classification (NCBI taxonomy): domain Eukaryota; kingdom Metazoa; phylum Chordata; class Mammalia; order Rodentia; family Muridae; genus Mus; species Mus minutoides. Next base: position 172,014 of record LR750314.1, on the reverse strand, counting down.
CGTCCCTTTGTTGTTGAGTTCTGCTGCTTGGCTGGTTACCTCTGCTCGGCTCTCATACTTCTGTCCTTCATGTTCCTGGGTGAATCCCCCATGCCTGACTCTGTCCCACAATCCTTGTTTCCTCCGGGAACTCCCACCTTCTATTTCCTGCCTCTAGATTTCTTCCTTCTGCTGTAGTGCAATCAGCTTTGTTTGATAGAAGCTTCCAAACAGATATAAGATTCCTTCCACATAACCCCCTTTTAGTCTAATAAAAGGCTCTTTCTCTTACAATAATACTAAATATAGTAACAATTATGAAAACTATCAGGTAAGTCTATATATGTATTTGGTAATTTTGGAAAAAGTATTTTATAATCTATCCTATCTTGGTGAATTTGAAGTTCTGTACCACCAGGAGTGGTGGCGCACGCCTTTAATCCCAGCACTTGGGAAGCAGAGGCAGGCGGATTTCTGAGTTTGAGGCCAGCCTGGTCTACAAAGTAAGTTCCAGGACAGCTAGGGCTACACAGAGAAACCCTGTCTCAAAAAACCAAAAAAAAAAACCTCTGCACCCAAATCATTATCATAACTTGTATTACTAAACCTAAAACATCTTCTTAGATATAAAAACATTTTCCTTTTTTTTGTGGCTTTTTTTGAGACAGGGTTTCTCTGTATAGTGCTGGGATTAAAGGTGTGCGCCACCACGCCCGGCTGATTTGGTATTTTTGAGACAGTTTTGTAAAGAGGATGTGGGCCTCATCCTTTTTAGCCCAGGATGACCCTGACTTGCTCTTCACCTCTACTTCCCAAGTTCTGGACCTTTGTGACTACCGCTGCGACAGATGTTACTTTTCTATTGCTGTAACATAATACGTCTTGGCAAGGAGCATGGCTGAAGGTAGGCAGGGGGGCAGGCATGGTGCTGGAGTGGTAGCTAAGAGCTTAAATCTTGAGCCACAAGCATGAGGCAGAGAGAGCTAACAGAATGACATGGTGTAAGCTTTTAAGTCCTCAAAGCCTTCTCCCAATGACATACCTCCCAATCCTTCCCAAATAGTTCTACCAACTGGGGACCAAGGATTCAAATATGAGCCATGAGGACCATTCTCATTCAGACCACAACTGGCTGTATTTGAATGGTTCCTTAACCTAGAAAACTTAGTTTCTAGTTTTGTGTAGACTTTTTTTTTTTAACTCAAATGCTTAATATCTGCTATGGATTTAAAATTTCCCCTGACAACTTAGAAGTCATGTTTGGTACCATTAATTGCTTTACTTTCTCTTCCTGCCTTTGGTTTGAAAGGTAAGTTTAAGTGCCATTAGATCCTAGATATGGGAACAGTAATGGCATGGCGTACTAGCGTCCTCCCTCAAGAGCTCGGTATCCAGCCACTTTCCCAGATTCTGGCTGCATGTTGGCCGAGCTTACATGTTGCCGTGGAATGTTGTGGAAACCAGGCACCCTGAGCACCCTGAGCACTGGTTGTTCAACACTAACTAGGAGCTCGCTGGTCCTGAGAGACATTCTTGGCAGGGTGTATGAAATTTCCTGTAGGGTAAATAACACTGTCAAATCCCTTGGGTACAATAAAGTGAGGAAAAAGTCAAGTGTTTGCTGTATTCTTAAACCTTTTCAATAGATTTGAGATCATTCAGACCATGTTTTTAAATGGAGGAGTAAAAGGTATTTGGGATAACAATAAAATGTGAGGATGGAAGGATATAAAGCCTTTTAATCTACAGTTGAGAAAGGCCTAAGAATCAAATAACTTCCTGACTACCATGTGTCTGTCCTCTGAGTAGTCACAGTGGGGTTTGAACCCATCTAACTCTGTTTCTTTTTGGAAAGTTTACTATCAAAAACCAAAATCCTTCATAGTTGTTTCATCTGATCTTAAATAAAGCAAAATAGTAGTAGTAGTAGTAGTACTAATAGTAATGATAATGATAATAATAATAGTAGTAGTAAATATAAAAGCTTAAGAGACTCAAAGTGCACAAATGCTTTTTCCCTTTCTTTCACATAGGTATGTAGGATTTTGTATGAAGTTTGTTAATATGCTGCTGTCTTATGGAGTCAAGCCGATTCTCGTGTTTGACGGATGTACTCTACCTTCTAAGAAGGAAGTGGAGCGGTCTCGAAGAGAGTGAGTGACTTCCTACTAACATCTGTCTAAGCTGTGCGAAGGCCAGGTGCCGTAGGCCATATGATACCACATTTCTATTTTTTAAGATTTATTTATTATTTATTTTATGTATGTGAGTACACTGTAGCTGTACAGATGGTTGTGAGCCTTCATGTGGTTGTTGGGAATTGCATTTTTAGGACCTCTGCTCGCTCCGGTCAACCCCACTTGCTCAGTCCCTACTTGCTTTGGCCCAAAGATTTCTTTATTATTATACATAAGTACATTGTAGCTGACTTCAGACACACCAGAAGAGGGCGTCAGATCTCATTACAGATGGTTGTGAGGCACCATGTGGTTGCTGGGATTTGAACTTAGGACCTTTGGAAGAGCAGTCAGTGCTCTTACTCACTGGGCCATCTCGCCAGCCCTGAAACCACATTTCTAATTTTGCAGTACAGCATGGGTCATCAACAGATTCCCTTAAATGTTGTGTTTGTGTTACATGTTAGCACATGTTAAACCATTATCTTTTGCTGTGAAGCATTGCTGTGGGAAGTCTCCTGTCAGTTGTGCTGCACCATTTGTACTTTATTAATCAGCTGGAGCGGTGGTGCTGCCTGAGATCCTGTGCTTCGGAGTCAGAGGCAGAAGGGTGAGGAGTTGTAGCTCATCTTCCACTTAGTGAGAGTGAGGCTAACTGGAGCTATGTGAGACCCAGTCTCCAAATAATGATAATGATAATAATAATAATAGTAGTAGTAATAGTAGTAATAACACCCACCTCATTTACTCTTGTCTGAGCTGATAAGCCCGCAGATCTGAAATGCTGTTGCAGATGAATTCCACTCTTTTATTCCAGCAAAGTTACTGTAATTGCTGTCTTATTATTGTTTCTTACGTCTGTCCATAAGTGCTTCTTTACATGTAGCCATGTTTTCCCTTTCAGGAGACGACAAAGCAACCTCCTTAAAGGGAAGCAGCTTCTTCGAGAGGGGAAAGTGTCCGAAGCCCGAGACTGCTTCATTCGCTCTGTCAACGTCACGCACGCCATGGCCCACAAAGTAATAAAAGTGAGTTAGTAAGAAACAACCAAGCCGAGCCAGGCCAGGCGTGGTGGTGCACGCCTTTAATCCCAGCCGTGAGGCAGAGGCAGGCGGATTTCTGAGTTCGAGGCCAGCCTGGTCTACAAAGTGAGTTCCAGGACAGCCAAGGCTACACAGAGAAACCCTGTCTTGAAAAACCAAAACAAACAAACAAGCAAACAAAAGGCAGCAGGATGTATTTCCCCTTGTGTAGCTGCAGCAGTGATGGTCTAGAATTTATCCATACTGTGTTAGACAGGCTTGTCTCCTGACAAGGCAGTCTAAAGTGTTTACAAGGAAAATTGCATGGACAGGTCTGAACACCTATCTTGTATACTTTCAGGATATAGCAGTTCTTAAGATAGAAAGTTTTTATAATTTGAAGTAATAAACGTTTTAGCTTACAGACTTACCACCACCACCACCAAAGCTGTAACATTTCTTCTCAAATTTATAAATTGATCTTTGGGGGTTTGGGGAGTGTATGAGGGCAGGCATGCACATACCACAGATTGCAGGGAGGTCAGAGGACAGTATTGGCTGTCAGTCCTTCTTCTTCTCATCCTGTGTGGGGCAGGGCTCTGTTCCCGATCAGTGTTTATCCATGCTAGCTGGCCCTTGAACTTCCAAGGACTCTTCTTCCTCACCTTCCATTTTGTTAGAGTAGTACTGGAATTAGCACTACATAGGCTCTGTTACACTAAGATCTTCAGAATAGTGTGGCAAGTGAGCTATCACCCAAGCCTATAACTTGATTAAAGCAAGACAGTACTTCTGAGAGCAGGTAAATAAAAGTAGAAATACTCTACCTTAAAGAAAATGGCTTTTGGAAAGTTCTGTTCGCCTGTGACTGGAGGCTGGATATGCCACTGATCACTGTGGTCTCTCACAGGCAGCTCGGGCCCTGGGAGTGGACTGCCTTGTGGCTCCGTATGAAGCTGATGCTCAGTTGGCCTACCTTAACAAGGCTGGCATCGTGCAGGCTGTCATCACAGAGGACTCTGACCTCCTCGCATTTGGCTGTAAGAAGGTATTGCACTACAGCTGTTACACATGGATGGATGGTGCCGTGTGGGGGAGGATTGTGGGTGCTGAGGAGCTAAAAACTTCCTCTTCTGGAGTACCTGTTTAATGTCTGTGGTTGACGTTTTATGCTTCTGTTTTTTTATTTTAAATAGTGTTCATTTTTGGTTTTGCTAATTGATGCTTTAGTCTCTGTGCTCCTTCAGGTTGAAGGGCTCTCTTTTGTCCTTTGGGGTTTGGTTTGATTTGCTTTTTTGGATGCTGGTGATCAAACCCTGGGCTTTATGCATGCCAGACAGGTGTCTACCACTAAGCTACATCCATCCAGCCTATGGATTCTTCAGTGTTTAGCTCATCTCTTGGTTGATTCTGCAGATGTGGTCCTGACTGCTGCTAGACAAGTACTTCTTACCTCTGAGCTGCAGCCCTCTTTACTCTGTACTCTGACTGGCTCTCTCTAAGCTGCCTAACCTGGGCTCAGACTCACACTGTAGCCTGGCAGGCCTGGAACTTGAGTTCTCCTTCCTCCCCATCGCAGGCTACCAGGCCCTACTAGTTTTACTTTTTAATATTAATAACACGTGCCTTGCATTTTTTATTAGGTTTGGTAAACTAAGTTATCCGTGACCAGGATATTACTTAGTTATTTTAAAATAATGTATAGGGGCTGGCAAGATGGTTCAGTGATTAAGAGCACTGACTGCTCTTCCAAAGATCCCGAGTTCAAATCCCAGCAACTACATGGTGGCTCACAACCATCCTTAATGAAATCTGGTGCCCTCTTCTGTAGTATCTGAGGTCAGCTACAGTGTACTTGCATATAATAAATAAATCTTAAAAAAAAAAAGAAAGAAAGAATGTATAATGAATTTAATGACAAACTTTATAGTGATCTATTAAGCGGGGATTAAGATGTAAAGCCATACCTTTTGATAGTAGAAACCCTCCTGAGATTGCTTGCAAGATGGTCATCAGAATATTAGACTGGGTGACAGATAAATGGGGTGTGGACAATTTCAGGTTCTTTTAAATTTCCACATATCCTGCAATAAGCATCTATTGCCTCAATAGCAATAATCAAGGGTTGACCACTTTAGAATGTAAAAGAAGTTAAGAGGAAATACTTATACTTCATGTTGAGGGTGCAGAGCCCGACTGATTCCTTGGAATTACCATGGTGACTTAGATAATGGTGATAAAGGTGCCTTTCTGGGCTTTGACCATTTCTCCTCTGTGTGAAGGTGATTTTAAAAATGGATCAGTTTGGAAATGGACTGGAAGTGGAGCAGGCACGGCTAGGCATGTGCAAGCAGCTTGGGGACGTGTTCACGGAGGAGAAGTTTCGGTACATGTGCATTCTGTCCGGCTGTGACTACCTCGCCTCCCTGCGTGGCATTGGCTTAGCAAAGGCCTGCAAAGTGCTGAGATTGGCCAATAACCCTGATATCGTGAAGGTAGGGGAAACCCTCGCTTTATGAAGCGGCCATTCACTTGCAGGAATTCAGTGGCTTTAAATACTGTGTCTGTAGCCCGTGAGTGATAATAGAAGCGGGGGGAAAAGACTAAAGATGAGAACTTTGACTCCTGGGATAGTGGGTCTCAAGCTTTCTGCTCTAAAAGTTTTGTGTGGTGGGAATTTTTGTTTGTGTGGATTATAGCTATCAATATACTGAATTAGAAACTTAAGCAAAAATGTGACTGTTCACATAAGTTAAGCAGAAAAGCTGTTTATATGTTAATAGAAATCACAAAGCCAGCACTGTGACTCTCTACTGCATCATCTCAAAACCCCACCCCAAACCCCGAAAAAGATGTTTTGAGAGAAGGTTTTGTCACTACCGAGCTGCCTTTAAACTTGCTATGTAGCTAAGAATGGCCTTGAACTCTAATTCTCAAATTTATTGTTTTTGTTTTCTGGATTGAATGGACTTTAAAAACTAGAAGTGTACACTTGACTTAAGCTGGATGTTTGGCATTTGGATGAGCAGTACAAAACTGATTATGAGACCAGAGTCTTGAGTGATGTGGCGTGGCGTGGCGTGGCTGTGTGTTCTTTCCGTTAAGTCTTTTTAGTGCAGACAATCTCACTTTCCAGTGTCAGGTGTGGGATCCATAAACTCCCTCCACTCCTGTCTTTAGCTTTACATGAACTGTTGTTATATCCCTTGTTAGGTTATCAAGAAAATTGGGCATTATCTCAAGATGAATATAACGGTGCCAGAAGATTACATCACAGGATTTATTCGCGCCAACAATACTTTTCTCTACCAGCTAGTGTTCGACCCCATCCAAAGGAAGCTGGTCCCTCTGAATGCCTACGGAGGTGACGTTAATCCTGAAACACTGACTTATGCTGGGCAGTATCCTTTCTGAGCTGTGTGGTTGAGTTTTTCACTTAACTCTATTAACATTATTGGTAGTAATGAGACTTTAGTGGAAAAAGAACTTGGAAATTGGTTTTATTTTTCATGGGGCAGATTGTACTATTTTAATTATCTTTGAAAAACCATGCTAGTGAAAAGTTTTGGTGTGTAAACCCAAGGCTCGTCTGTGGGTGATGAGTGGTTGCTCAGGTGGAATTGACAGCCCCCACTGAGGTCAGGTGCTCTGAGTAAGCACATCCCAGGTGTCACCTGAGAGCAGCCTGAGATCACAGGTGGCACCTGAGAGCAGCCTGAGATCACAGGTGGCACCTGAGAGCAGCCTGAGATCACAGGTGGCACCTGAGAGCAGCCTGAGATCACAGGTGGCACCTGAGAGCAGCCTGAGATCACAGGTGGCACCTGAGAGCAGCCTGAGATCACAGGTGGCACCTGAGAGCAGCCTGAGATCACAGGTGGCACCTGAGAGCAGCCCAGGCAAGCCCGATTCCTCAGGAGGGTTTCTACTACACCAGGCACAGCACCCCTTCCAGGGCTACTGGTCCCCAGTACTCAGGCAGCTTCAGAATCCTGAGTCCCTTTGGGAGTGGCTGGGACTTTCTCTATATCTCTCTGGAAATGGGGGGAGGGGAAATTGACTCAGGCTTCCCTTCAAGAAGGTGGGTAGGTCCTGCAGGGACACAGGCCAGCGACCTTGCCTCTTGTTTCAGGGGTGCTGGTGTGAGCAGTAAGTGGGGTCTATGTGCATGATGAACCTTGAAGAGTCTCTGATAATAGAGAGCATTTTCATATCTTAGTGCATATGATTCAGTTGCCTGTTAATAGGGACATTTTTTCCTTAACCTAACCAACCTAGGTATGTCGATGACTCTGTAGCTCTTCAAATAGCACTTGGAAATAGAGATATAAATACCTTTGAACAGATTGATGACTACAGTCCAGACGCTATGGTAACATTTAACAACTGTTATATAAGCACATTTTAGTTTTATCTCAAGAGCTTTGAGACGGGTCTTTCCTTGCTCAGCAGCTGTGAAGTACTTTCGTACTCAGTGCTATGCAGAGTGTGCATGAAAATGACTTCACCTGGTGTGGCAGGCGTCTAATCCCAGGACTGGGGACGCTGAAACAGGAGAATTGCCACAAGTTCAAGGTTAGCCTGGGCTATACAGTGAGATCTTGTCTTTTTGGTTTTGTTTTAAGACAGGTTCTCACTATAAAGTCCTAGCTGTCAAGAAACTCATTATGTAGACCAAGATGACCTCGAACTCAGGGAGATTTGTCTGCCTCTGTCTCCTGGGTACTGGGTATGTGCTACCACATCTAGCCAATTACTTTTAAGAAATGATTAACTTGATCCTAGAGAAATTATCTCTTAAATTATAGGTGTATTAGTTTTTTAATACTAAAAACTGATTACATGATATTTTTAAGAAAAGCTATGATACATTCAGCACCTTTTGTCTCATCTTACATCATTCAGACTCTGTGGCACTTGGCATTGTTGAAAACCCAAAACATGACCCTTGAGTACCAGCTGTCTTAGGCTAATCCGTCAAATACTCAGTGAGCTCCTCCTTGTGTGTCTGAACTCTTTACTGCTATTTTTGTTGTATACCCTCCTGGTAGCATCTGCCACCTCTTCAGGTCATGTTTATTTCTTCAATAAGTTCTTTTAGCTACTGTAATTTCTTTTGTTCATTGAGAACACCATACATATATACAGTGTTAGGCCATTTATGCACAGAACCTGAGTTAGTTTATCTTATTATTGGGAATCATTGTCGAGATGAAAGTCTGGAAACGCTGGCTATGTTATTTGCACATCTGAATTAGCAATTCAGTAATTTTACCAGGAGTGATGCTGAAGGTGTTTGTCTTAAACCCACAAATTGTTGCACTGACTATGTAGGTTCTGAGCTACTAAGGTGGCCACGATACAGAAACCCAGATCTATGCCTCATCCTTTCTATAGGGAAGTTAGTTATACAGCAAACTATGTGATCTAAAGTGTGGGTTTCCTGGCTTTTTTTTTTTTTTCTTGCCTATTTCTTTTTCTCAGTCAATGCATCTGTGGGATTTAATTCTGAGAGCCATGTGGCTGAGGCTCTTTGTCTGCCTCAAGCCTCAAGTTAACCTTCCTTGGCAAATCTCAGAGCCTGTTTTGAATGCTGTCTGTTTTTTTCCTTTTACTTTCAGCGAAAATACTTTTTTTTTTTTTTTTTTTTTTTTTTTTTTTTTTTTTTTTTTTTTTTTTTTTTTTTTTTTTTTTTTTTTTTTTTTTTTTTTTTTTTTTTTTTGGTTTTAATACATTTGGGAGTTGGTTACGTGACATTCATACTTCAAGATTTTCTGTTTCGTTCTTGTTTTTTTGAGACAGGGTCTCTCTACATAGCTCTGGGCTGTTCTGGAACTCACTGTGCAGAACTCAGATCTGCCTGCCTCTGCCTCTCAAGTGCGGGATTAAATGTGTGTGCCACTACCCAGTCCAATTCTATGTGTCTTAGCTTTTTGGTCTTGGCTGTCTTTGTCTATTGTAATAGCATTACCAGTGTTTTTAGCAGTCTTCTGCTACAATAGAAATCATAAATCTATCAGTAAAACTGTTACCTTGTGGGTATTAGCTGGCTTCAACCCTTTCTTTTTTATGCATGATTCAATGTCAGCCAGAACAGCTTTCTCTTTTTCAGCATGGTACCAATTGAGTCTGATACAAATAAGAACTTTTTCACCTAGATTGTTCTGGTTTGAACTGAACAAATTTCTATCCAGGCTTGGGAGCTTATGCTTGTAATCCCAGCACATGGGAGACTGAGGCAGGAGGGTAAATTCAGCTAGCCTAGACTACAGGAGACCCTGTCTCAAACAAATAATTAAAATTAAACAGATTTCAGGCTGGAGAGATGGCTCAGCAGTTAAGAGAACTGACTGCTCTTCTGAGGTCCTGAGTTCAATTCCCAGCAACCACATGGTGGCTCACAACCCGCTGTAATGGGATCTAATACCCTGATCTCTTCTGGTGTGAAGAGAGCTATAGTGTACTCATTCATACAATAAATAAATCTTAAAATAATAATAATAAAATTAAACAGGTACTGAGTAAGGTGGGTGATTGCTTTGAACACATGACTTTGCATCCCGGTGTTGTTTGAAGGCTGTGGAGAGATCATGTGCCAAGGGGTTATTGCTGAAGTGATGCTCAGACTTTTTCTGTACTGGCCTCGTTAAGTTTCTACTTAGGAATATTTTGGTTTTGAGTCTTAGAAATGAATCAGTGGGTAGTTTGTCTCCTGTTAAAAGACAGACCTAGGAACATAAGACATGTTCAGGGGAGAAGGGTGAGATTAGCAGAAGAGAGTAAACAGTGTTATTAGAGAAGAGACCATCAGATCCCTTCCCTCTTTCTCTCTTCCTTCCTCTCCCACCAGGCCCCACACGTGCTAGGCAAGTACTGCACCTCTGAGCCACTTTTAATTCAAAATAAAATAATTAGTGCTCAAGAGGTCACCTAGACTGAGTCTGACCTCACTGTAACCCAAGCAGCCTTTGAATTTTCAATTCTCCTGCCTCACCAGGCCAGCCTCTGAAGTTTTTCTCTTGCACATGAATTGAACGTTACTATAAGCAGACACAGGAGGAAATGGTCATTTGTTCTGTTCAAGTAACCTTTTTCTTTGTTCTTTTCTAGCCAGCCCACTCAAGAAGTCACAGCTGGAATGACAAAACTTGTCAGAAGTCACCTGTTACCAATAGCATTTGGCACAAGAATTATTGTCCTAGACTTGAGGTGAATCGTGTTTCCAACGCTCCTCAGTTGAAGGAAAATTCAAGTACTTTGGGCCTTAAACAAGTGATTAGTACTAAAGGGTTAAATCTTCCCAGGAAGTCTTGCGTGTTGAAAAGACCAAGAAATGGTATGTATGTATGTCATGATTTCCAAATGCTGGTGACTGTTGGTCGGATCTAAGAAGTCTTTTCCAAGCCTGGGTCACTGCACTTTCCTTGTCTTAGCCTGTTCATTTTGCCCTAGTAGCTCTTCCGTTTGGAGATGATGTAGACAGATGGTAGACCAAGAGACTCCACGCTCCTCAGTTTGTATATGGCAGTGCAGTTGTCAGTGCTGTGGGTCCCAGAGTTTCCCTTTTCTCATGAAGCTGCCTTGTACCTGTTGGAAATCCCTCACCATGCTGCATCCTGGCTGGGTGCTCACTCTGTGCTCCTCCTATTAGACACACTTTTCTTACTGTAGGTCAGCACATCTTAAAGTCAAGTAGTATAAATCCCTGGAGTTGGCTATGCTTTTCAAAAGTTATTTTTGGCCCTTTGAGGTTCTTTCTGGCTTCGTATAACTTTTAGGATTCACTTGCCACCTTGTCTCTTTAAAAAGAGGCTATGAAGCTGGGTGTTGGTAGTACACACCTTTTGTGCCAGGACTTGGGAGGAAGGAGGCAGATGGAACTCTGAGTTCAAGGCCAACCTGGTCTAAAGAGCACATTTCAGGGCAGCCAGGCCTACACAGTTACACAGAGAAGCCCTGTATGCCTGTGGGTGCTGTGCGCTCCACCTCCTCCCTCGGGGTGTCCTGACACCGCGGAGAGGATGAAGCAGAGCTTTCTGGAGGATTCTGGTCTGCTGGGGAGGGAGGAGCTTGTATGCATACACTTTATTCAGGGTGAACATGGGCTATATATGAACCTTGGAGAGTGGAAAGCAGTTCTTCTTAGGGTGACATTTCACTGGCTGGAGTTTATTGTGAATGTCTCATTTATATGGAGAGACATTCCAGGAATCCCAGGTACTGTCTGGTGGGTGGGTTTTTATCAGGAAAGAGGAAGTTAAATGTGTGAGTTTGCCAAAGACTATATGACATTCCTCAGGTAGAATACTGGGAGCCAGGCTCCCTAGATCACGCAGAGAAGAGGAAGCCCTGATTTTATACTGAGTTCAGAAGAGCTATCCAGACATAGTAGATTACAACCTTAGTAGCAAGGTGCCCAAAAAAAAGGTATGGTGATTTCACTAAATCAATAATTCAGAGCGGGCTGTTGAGATGGCTCAGCGGGTAAGAGCCCTGACTGCTCTTCTAAAGGTCCTGAGTTCAAATCCCAGCAGCCACATGGTAGCTCACAACCACCCGTAATGAGATCTGACACCCTCTTCTGGTGTCTGAAGACAACTACAGTGTACTCATGTATAATAATAAATAAATCTTTAAAAAAAAATTCAGAGCAAGTGCCACATTAATAGTGACTTTTTGTTTATTGAGGCCTTCAGAGATCTTGTGTTCTGTGTTTGTTTATTGAAGCCTTCAGAGATCTTGTGTTCTGTGTTTGTTTATTGAAGCCTTCAGAGATCTTGTGTTCTGTGTGTGTTAACTGAAGCCCTCAGAGATCTTGTGTTCTGTGTAAAAATGTTGAGAATCGGTTGTCAGATTTACTCTTATATTTTTCAGATTTTTTATACTTTTGAAGATGGTATTTCAATTTCTAATTGATGCCAATATATAGAAATGCAGCTGATTTATTTTTCTTTATTATTGTTGTATTATGGAGGGGAGTGCACTTTTGCCACTATGCACCCCTGGGGTGAGAGGACAACTCCGCTTCTCTTCCCAGCTTTGTATGGGTTCTGGGTGTTGAGCTCAGTTCATCAGGTTTGCTCAGCATGTAGCACCGAGCGGTCTCACCAAGCCAGTACAGTTGATTCTTATGTGTTAATATTGCAGTTTGAAACCCCCAATACTGGACTAAGTCAGTCCCTGTTGCCCTTGAGATATTTTGAGGTAGCAGTTGTGACCTACGGAACTTTCTTTTCAGGCTGCAAGTTCCCTTCCCTTTGGGTTGTATGTTGGGTGGACTTGAGCTCCTGGGCTGTGACGTGGATATGGTGGTTGGTGTGCTCTGCTACTGCAGACAGGTGTCAGGTGCACGGTGGCCCTGCTCCAGGCCCTGCTCTCCAGGCTGCTCTTCCTGCTTCCTAGTCACACTGATTACTCCTGCCAGCCTACTTAGCACCTTTTCTGTCATCGTCTGAGCTTGGGTTGGGTTTCTCCAGTTGCTGCTGGAGCCAAGTGCTGTGACATTTTAAACTTCCATGTAGGTTGTTGAAACTGTGGCCGCTGTGTCTTATATTTTCATTATATTGTTTCTGTGAATAAAATATTTGAGTGAATTAGAGAAAATATAGGAATCTGGAGCCCCAGACTCAGTTTCTTAGGGTGTACAACTCACTACAGATCCTTGTCCTGAGGTAACAGCAGCTGTCACTGGGACACTGTGAGACACCAGGAGTCCCAGCTAGCTGTGCTTAAAGTCCTCTGCACCATCATGTTCTTGCTCTCCTAGTGTGTCTGTCACCTTTGTATTCTACATTTGACCCCTCAGCCTTCCTTGGCCTCATGGCTTGGTAATGAAGGGCCAAACTAGAACATAATCACCCTTACCTCAGAAACCACAACAGTAAATGGTGGCTTGTTTTATTGGAACATTAAAAACTTCAGTCATTAATCATAGCTTTATCTATAAGCTGCCTTCCAATTGTTTTCTACACTTAAATAAAAATATAGTCATTCAGAATCCATTATGCCCTGAAATCTTCTGATTAATATATTTTCATATGAAATCATACATATAATTGACATTAAATGTTCACCAATTTGGCAAATGGTAAAACACAGCTAAGGTAATCGTTTTTCAGTTATTCTTTGGGAGGTATAGCTTTCAAAAAACAAAACTAGACTAAATGTGTGGCTCCATGTAGAGTCCCTGCTCAACATGTGCCGGAGAAATAGTGAGATTTGCCTTTAGGGCAGCAGGACTTGGGCTGCAACATCCAAGGCAAATAGCCAACCAGTAAGGGATTCATCCCGCCACTTACCTGTGCTTCTGTTTTTGTTTAGAGGTGCTGTCTGAAGATGACCTGTTGAGCCAGTATTCGTCAGTTACAAAGAAGATCAAGGAAAATGGCTGTGGGGATAGCACATCACCTAACTCTTCTGAAATGTCTGTGTCCTGCCCTGATGCTGGGACTGCTCACAAGTCTGATGCACACACCCCATCTAAGATGAGGAATAAATTCGCAACGTTCTTACAGAGGAGGAATGAAGAGAGCGGTACAGTCGTAGTTCCAGGGACCAGAAGCAGGTATAGACTCTGCAGGGCGCCATTTGAGCTAGTGCAGTTGAAGCTAGGCGCATCACTACTTGCAGAAGCCTGCTGCATGCTGGTTTTCTTAGGTGTCCTATATCTCAGCTACTTTTACTGCAACAAAAATGCCTGGCAAAAGTAACTTACAGAAGGAAAAGTTTGTCTTAGGTCATATTTCAAGAGTACCTTGTCGGGCGTGGTGGCGCACACCTTTAATCCCAGCACTCTGGAGGCAGAGACAGGCAGATTTCTGAGTTTGAGGACAGCCAGGGCTACCCAGAGAAACCCTGTCTCGAAAAACCAAAAAAAAAAAAAAAAAAAAGAGTACCTCATGTCTGTGAGAAGGTGAGAAGGGGCAGGAGGTAGATTGTCATAGTCAGGAAGAAGAAAACAGTAGATGCCTGCCTGGCTCCCTGTCTTTTGGGTTCAAGACTCTATCTAGCCCATGAAATGTTGCTGGCCACATGTAGGGTTAAGTCTGAAGATTCTCACGGGCCTGCCGGAGGCTCCTTCCTTAGGTGGTATTAGTTCCTATGAATCACTACACCTAATTCAGACCGCACACATTGCAATTCCCTTCCACACAGTAAGTTCTGTGATCTTCCATACAGAATCAAAGTGCAAAATGACTGCAGTTCCTGCAGACACACACTGTGCATGGATTCTGTTCCTTTACGCCTCTTTTTTCCTTTCTGATGTTTCTCCTTTTATAGTATTTTGAGGTCCTGATCTGTCTTAACTATCTCTATTAATGTTAATATTTTTCCTATAAATATTTCAGCTTATCTCTTAAGATCTAGAAATATACTAAATAACACTGTAGATTAATTGGGGAAGAGCAGCTATGAACTGAGACAGGGGATTTGGGTTTGGTTTTTTTATTGTTTAGCTTTCTACTTGATGTAGAATTTTGTAGACTAGGCTTGTGTTAAACTCAGTCCCCCTGTCTCTTATCTTCCAAATATAAGGATTAAAGAATCCTGGGTCCTGTGTTACTATGTAAATACATTTCTAAAAAAATGTACTAGTTATTATAAATGTGTGTGTGTTTATACATTTGCGCACCTTATCCTGGTATGGTGGCACAAGTTTTTAATCTTAGCACTCGGGAGGCAGATCTCTGAGGTTGAGCCCACCCTGTCTATATAGTGAGTTCCATCCAGGACACCCAGAGCTATGTAGAGAGACTGAGAGACTCTATCAAAACAAACAAAACAAACAAACAAACAGTAGAATATAAACCTCAATTAAAATGGAAGGTCTTTGTGTATGAAAGTAGATAGATAAATGTCCAAAATCTCCATAGATTTGTGAGTAGACCCTGAAACTTAAAGCTGTCCATCTTCCTGTTTCTTTCTTGTCAGGTTTTTTTGCAGTTCTCCAGATTTTGACAACTTTGTACCAAAAAAAAAAAGCAGCCAGCCTCTAAATGAAACTGTGGCCACTGGCAAAGCGACCACCAGTCTCCTCGGGGCATTGGACTCTCCAGACACAGAAGACCAGAAGCCGGTTGACATAAATGGGACACACAGTCCAAGCACTCAGATTCCAGGCAATGCAGCTGTGTCTCCTGAGGATGAAGCTCAGTCCTCTGAGACCAGCAAACTCTTGGGGACCATGTCCCCACCCAGTCTGGGGACACTAAGAAGTTGTTTCAGTTGGTCTGGCACTCTCAGGGAATTTTCAAGAACTCCAAGTCACTCAGCAAGCACTACATTACAGCAGTTCCGGAGGAAGAGTGAGCCCCCTGCCTGTCTTCCTGAGGCCTCTGCCATGGTCACTGACACAGATGATTCAAAGAGTGAGGTGCCAGGTGAGAAGTCTCAGCCCTTGCATGAGCTGGGCTGCTCCTCACAGTCTCAGGAAAGCATAGACTCTACGTGCAGCTTAAACACGTCGAGCCTCTCCCAGCCCTCCAGTAGGGATTCAGATTCAGAGGTAAGTCTCTTTCTGAAGCCTTTGCCTTCAGGCTTAAACACAGGGGAATGGGTGTTGACCAGTTGATGAAATTTGCCATCATTGTAGACATGAGCTGGTTCTCCTCAACTTTTATTCAAAATTCTCCCATGTTCAGGGCTGGAGAGATAGCTCAGTTTTAAGAGCACTGGCTGCTCTTCCAGATGACCTGGATTCAATTCCCAGCACCCACGTGGCAGCTTATAAGTGTCTAAAACTCCAGTATAACTAAAAGTTGTAAATCCACAGTAATATTTGGCAAAGCTTTGATGCCCAACAATATTAAATATTGAATGGCGTGTGCTAAATCCATATAGCCTGAGAAAATACTCACTTTACCAGCTAGCCTGAAAATACTCAGAACTCTGTTGGATTCAATCAAGAAAACAAGCAGCCAGGCAGGGACGGTACACACCTTTCATCCAGTACTTGGGAGGCAAAGGCAGGTGGATCTCTTGAGTTAGAAGCCAGCCTGGTCTACAGTGGGGGAGCGGGGAGAGAGAGAGAAGCGGGAAGGAAGGAAGGAAGGAAGGAAGGAAGGAAGGAAGGAAGGAAGGAAGGAAAAGATAGAAAAAAGAAAATAGCCAATAAAATGTGGAAGTAAATAATCTCCACTTGGAGAAAACTGAAATCAGGTTACACGTTCAGATTCTAAGTCTTGCCAGGTGACACACTCACTGTTTAGGACCTTGCCAGTGCTGCCATTGAGACCTCTGCCTTTTGTTTCCCTTGGTTACATTTTTTTTTTAAATTAACTTTGTTTATCTTATGAGTGTGTCTATGTCTGTGTGTATGGTGGCATGTGCCCTGGTGCACAAGGAGGGATCAGAGGACAACTTTATAGAGTAAGTTCTGTCCCTCACCCACATACATCCTAGAGACTGATCTTTGGTTGTCGGGCCCTGCCCACTCAATGAGCCATCTCACCAGCTCTTTCTCTTGCTTTGCCTTCAGCTACTCCATGTTGACTGCTGTCCTGTGATCTGGAAGTCTTTGTTTCATTTAATGGGCCTCCACTATGTGGAATGTTGCCTCTTGGGCCTATTTGAGTTACCAGAACAGTTGGCCAACTGTCCACCATTTTTCCATAGAAACATCTGTTTGGAGGACATTGCAAAGCATCTGAGCTCCTGTGGGGAGGGGAGCTTGGCTTCCCCCAGAATATGGCTTTCTGCCTCACTTACTTTGTAAGCTTTCAGCTGGATAATGTCATCAGCTCACAGCCCGCTGGCTTCTCGTGCCAAGAGCCATTCTGTCTTCTGAGATAAATACCTTCTTCTACCCTGAGGTAGTATTGAGATAGGGAGGGACCTAGCTAGGTGTGAGCAATTCTAGCACTAGGGAGGCTGAGACAGGAGGATTGTGAATTTGAAGCCTTTCTGGACTACGTAGCAAGACACTGTCTCACAAAACTAAAAAAGAAAAGAAATAGTAACTTTCTTTCCCAGCCGCCATGCACGGTAAACTCCAGGAGGGATGCTTTAATGCTCAAACAATTGAATTCATATGATTAGGCTCGCTCTTTACAGATGTCCCCAAACCACAGGACTTTTGAGTTTTGTTCTCCTTTTATTTGTTTTTACTGTCTTGAGGCCTTGTTTTGAATATTAGTTTTCACTGTGTACTTGTGAAGAGAGTCAGTATCATTGTTAAAGGCAGCAACTAGAGCCAGCGGTTCACCAAACATGGTCTTAAGTAATCCCAGAATCTCACTCATGACCCTCTTGTAAGAAACTCTTCAGCCAGTTGGGCATGCATGGCGCAGCGATTTAGTCTCAGATTTTGAGGGCTACAAATTAGTCCACAACCTGGGCTACACCAACATCTTGTCTGAAAAATAAATCATTTAAGATGGATGGGTATTACATTATATTCCCATAATCTCAGAAATTAGGAAGCAGGGTGAGAAGGTTGCTCTAAGTTTGAGGCTAGCTTGGTCTAAGTAATGAGTTTCTGACCATTTAGGGCTACAGAACAAGAGAGATCTTGTCTCCAAAAGGAAAATAGCTGAATTCACCACTTTATACCAGTACTGTTAGCTACAGCAGAGAAATCAGACACAAGGCAGTCTCGTCTTGCTCTTGAGTCCTGATGCACTAGAATCCCAAGAGAAATACAGGAAACCTTAGAGACATGCCAGGTGCCGTCCCCACTTACTGACCTTCCTATTCAGTGTATGGGTGAAAACACTGAGAGAAATCTCACTATATGGAGAGCCTTGTGCATGGAACTGAGGCAGAGGGAGCCTCAAGGTCACTGCTAAAGTAAGCACTTGACACAGCACCTCTGAGTAGGGCCCATCTCGAAGGAAGGCACATTTTTGTTTTCAGTGTCGACCATCTTACAGCTCAGCTTAGAGATGGTAGAACAGTTCTGGTTCTGCTTTCTGTAGTAGGTGACAGAGCTGTTGCCAGGATGGCAGAAGAACCCAGCCCCTCTTGGTTCAGCATATTTGTTTTAGTCATTGATAATTTCATATACATAATGAAATATGACCTTTCCCTGCCCTCCCCCAACCCCGTCTCTCCCTATACCTCAACCCCTACTCCTAACTCCATGTCTTTTTTTGTAATTTGACAAGTGTAATTAGTGCTTCTTATATGAGTATGGATGTGGGCCATGCACTGCAGCATGGAAACGTTCAGTGTCACAACCTCAGAGAATGACTCTCCCTCTCAGGAGGCTGTCACCTGCCAATAGCTCCTCAGTAGAGGAGGGGCAGGGCCTGGGGAATCAAATGGCTGTGTGGGACTTTTGCTGCCTTGGGTTTACACAGCTATGTGAGTTGTGGTATGGCAACCATGTCATGTCCAGGCAGCATTTCACAGCACCACACCCCACACACACACTGCCACCCTCCAGCACTTACTTTCTGCCTCTCTTCTGGGGACTTTGCTGACCCTTGGCAGGGCTTGGGGGCTGAGAAAGATGTCCCGTTTAGGGCTATGCGTCAGCATTTCACAGGCTCCTGAAGTGACTGATAAAAAAGCTTTAAAACCTTAAGTGTATATTTTACACACTATTTCTTCAGGTAAAATGTTTTGGTACTTTGAAACTGACAAGGTCTTTTCCATTTTAATTCATTGCCTTTTATTCTTACCTGTGTTTTTATGTCTTTGTGAAATTGTGTTATTTATCTGAGTTTCTCATTTTGCATATTGTGTTGAGTGTTGGATGCGTTGTCATAAAAACCCAAGTAAAGTTTTGTTTTCCCTGTGGGCAATCTAGGAATCGGATTGTAACAATAAGTCACTTGATAATCAAGGAGAACAGAACTCCAAGCAACACTTACCTCACTTTTCAAAGAAAGACGTACTTAGGTGGAACAAGGTAAAACATTTGGAATTTTTTTTTTTTCAAATTTCAGAAGCAGTGTGTAATTTTTGCCGCCCCCCCCCCGCCCCGCAAAAGACGGAAAAATACACAAACATTGAAAATTAAAATACCTGTGTTCTGATTTTTTTTTTTTAATGCCTGCTTTTAAACATCTTCAGATAGCATTTGTGCTTAACTGGATGTTTGACATATTAGTTGGAATTTGTTTTCTCTGTTCCCTAAAGAACTTTTTCCATGTATGTAAGTAACAAGTATTTCTTAGGTGTGTTACATAATCCAATTTATAACTGTTTGCCCTGAGATTTTTAGTTAATTTCAGAGAATGAAATCATGGGGTCACTGGCTGTTCATAAGGTGAGAATAATTTTCTTGGTATTTCCAAAAACCTAAACACTGTGGACCCAGGCAGAGCTGTGGACTTCTGTCTATTTAACTTTTCAATTTTTATATACAGTCTGCCAGATTAATCACTTTTAAAGACCTGTCCACATACCTCCCTCTCTAGCCTGGAAAACAGTGTTACTATGCACAGAACAAAAATCAGCCTTAAAGGCCCAGTGTGCCGGCACATGCCTTGAATTCCAGCACATGGGAGGCAGAGACAAGAAGAGCTCTGAATTCCAGGACAGCCACGACTGTATAGAGAGATCCCATCACAAACAAACAGACAAACAAACAAATCAGCCCTCAAGTAGAAACAAAAATATCAAGAAATGTAAGTCAGCTATGCTACCTTCGCACAGTGATAGAACAGACAGACTTACTCAAACTACAATCCCGTTTCTGTTGAATGCAAGAATCTCTAAGATGTATCCTTAAGTGGGATCAAGGAGAACAAAGTAATGCCTGATTGTTTCTCTAGTAGACATTCTTAGGTAATTTTTTCATTGCGTGTGGGTTCTTTTCCTGTTCTGGTATATAAAGAAGACCTACGAGTTAAAATCAGTTCTTTTAGAACACGGGGAATTTGAGGAGACCCACACACCCATCTCTAACAAGCAAAATAAAGTAACAAAAATTCCAATTTATCTTCAGGTTCCTGGACTCTGTAGGTCTAGTTCTATGGACTCTTTTTCTACAACCAAGATCAAGCCCCTGGTGCCTGCCAGGGTCAGCGGCCTAAGCAGGAAGCCAGGAAGCATCCAGAAGAGAAAACACCATGATGCAGAGAACAAGCCAGGCCTACAGACAAAGATCAGCGAGCTCTGGAAAAACTTTGGGTTTAAAAAGTGAGTTTCCTGGTTCCTTCCTGAGTCAGAACACTGTCTTCTGCAGCCCTGACCCAGCTCTGTCTGCTATCAGGGTCAGTCCCTGTCTCTCACCTTCAGCTTCCAGTCCTGCTTGGAGCTTCTTTTCCAGAGCAGAAGTTCCTTTCCTTCTCCTTGCTCAGGACTGGAATGCGAAGGGGTTAGGCAGGAGCTGAGAGGGAATAAACTTAACTGTAAACTGTGCTCCGCTGACTGACTGCAACCTAACACAGGAAGTCCTGCAGTTATGTGTGTGTTAGTTGGGATTTTACTGACGTGAACAGACACCATAGCCAAGGCAACTCTTATAAGGACAGCATTTAATTGAGGCAGTATTTAATTGAGAGATTTAGTCCATTATCATCAAGGCAGGAACATGGCAGCATCCAGGCAGGCATGGTACAGGAGGAGCTGAGAGTTCTACATCTTCATCTGAAGATTCCAATTAGGCCACACCCCCAAATAGTGCCACTTCCTGGGCCAAACATATGCAAACCATCATGGTGTGCCTATAGAAAGGGTCCCTTTATTACAGAGAGTGCTTGTTGCATAATCCCAGCACTTGGGTGGCAGAGGCAGGTGGATTTCTGAGTTTGAGGCCAGCCTGCTCTACAAAGTGAGTTCCAGGACAGCAAGGGCTACACAGAAAAACCCTGTCTCAAAAAAAAAAAAAAAAAAAAAAAACCAAACAAACAAAAAAAGAATCTTAAGAAAGGCTGAAGAGATGGTTTCCTTAAGAACACTTACTCTCTGCTCTTTCAGAAGACCTGGGTTCAGTTCCCAGCTCACCAGTGTTCACATCGGGTAACTCACAGACGGCTTCCTAAAACTAACAGCCTCAGGGCTACAATGTCCTTTCTGCGCTCTGGACTGCGCGCTGACTCACATTCATAGACACAAACATAATTAAAAAGAAAATAATCCTTTTCTTCAAAAAAAAAAGTTTAACATGAGTTTAAAAGAAACTGTCTATTAGTTGTGCATGCTTTTAATCCCAGCACCCAGAAGGCAGAGCTACACAGAGAAACCCTGTCAAAAGAAAACTAGAAAGACAGACAGATAGCCTGTCTCAAAAAAAATTTGATTGATTGATTGATTGATTGATTTAAAGGCGCCATCGAGGTAGCTCATCAAATATGCTTTCCTCCAAGTCTACTGGTCTGAGTTTGGTCCCAGGGCCCATATGATGGGAGGAAAGAATCAACTCACTTTGACCTCCACAACCCATGGCACAGAGGTCATATGAATGTTAGAAGTGTGCCAATAGGTTTAGATTTGTGGGAAGTTCATAATTACGGAGCTGTGGCTCTGGCTGTGAACACTTGTTCTGTGAGGATGAGGGTCTGCCTGTGAATCCCCAACATCTAATAAAACCCAGGTGTGGCTGCCTGACCTGTAACCCGCATTGGGAGATGGAGGCAGGCCGACCTAAGAGCCTGGCTGAAACACTTGCCTTTGCCTTCCAAGTGGTAGCATTAAAGGCGCATACTTCCATACCCAGCCTAAATTGCTTTCCTTTTGTGTTTTTGTTCTTTGGAGACAGAATCTCACAGTATAGCTCTGTCTGCCCTAGAACTCACTATGTAGACTAACTTCAACTCACAGAAATCCTCCTACCTCTGCACTCACACTGAGTTGCTGGCCACATTTACCAGATTCTGCTTTGGCATTTATTGGTACAGATATCAGCACCAGCACGTTGGGAAAGGTAAAGTCCAACTATTATGAAAGTAATTTGATCTTACAAAGCTCCTGAGAGGGACCTTATAGAGCTGGTGTTAAAAGAAATCAGTCACAGTGGTATTCTTAAAGATCTATTGGGAAAAAATAACTAAGTGGTTCTTCATTTTTGTTGAGAGGAAACCAAATGTTACTGTGTTGTTTTCATAATAGGAATTTTAGTGTGTGTGTAGAACACTAGTCCAGCAGAAGGACGTTTGATTAAAAAAAAAAAAAAAAACAGCTCAGTTGTTAGCCTTGCTGTTTGTGTTTATCCATAGCCAACTTGAAGGAGACTATTAAAATGCACGCCTTTATCCAGCACTTGGGAGGCAGTGGCAGAAGAATCTGAATTTAAGGCCCACCTGGTCTACATAGTTGGTTTCAAGTCAGCCTGCCTTTAAATAAATAAAGAAATATGCCTGTATGTGTATGTATGTATATACTCTTTGTTGTATTCTTGGTTCAGCTACTGTGTGTGTGTGTGTGTGTGTGTGTGTGTGTGTGTTATTAATTGACCAGCACCTACCTGAAGGTGGTTTTGGAAGCCAGAAGAAACACGAAGAAGAAAAATTTAAACTGTATTGGCAGAGCTCAGCATAAAGCTTTGCATATACTCCGTAGGAGCTGACATAGACTACACCGTCAAGGGTTTATGGGTCCCTGTTGTATTGGGTTACTGCTTCTCTAATAGTTAAGTGCCTGAATCAATTCTGCTTTGTTATATTTTTGCAGAGATTCTGAAAAGCTTCCTTCTTGTAAGAAGCCCCTGTCTCCAGTCAAGGACAATATCCAACTCACTCCAGAGACAGAAGATGAGATTTTTAACAAGCCCGAGGGTGTACGTGCTCAGAGAGCAATATTTCACTAAGTGAAGACTGTTGCCTACAGGAAACTCTTATCAACTGGAGAGATGTGTTAGTCTCAATGCCATTTTTTAAATAGATTACATTTTGTATATTAACTTTGTGACTTTCTTTTGCTCAGCTTTTTATATTTTCATAGAAAGCTAAATAGAAGAATAAATCTGTCTTTGACATTTCTGGGAAGTTTAAATGCTAATTGGGCACATCTTCTGACATCAGTAACAATCTAAAGGACTCTCTACCATGTATGTAACATCTAGTCTATTGTGAGTAGAAAGCCACAGGTGCCTACAGCCACTTATACCCAAGAACGGATAACTCGCCAGCTTTCAATCGCTCCAGCTGCCTTTCCTGTCAGTCCTTAAGGGTAAATTGAAAATAATGTTGCTGGGATTTGAAGGGGCAGTAGGAGAAGCTGTCGGCTTAAGATTGTTAACATGCCCAGGTTTCAGAGCTGCTACCTGGTTTTCTCCATGCACTTTTGAAATGTGGCTCAAAAGTTCCTTTGCATTTACTTAACCCTGTGCAAGACGCTGGTGCTGCAGAGCCTTTGATCAGTATATTCTGCAAAGATCCAGGCAGAGATTTCGGAAGGAACCAGCCATACAGGAACCAATCTGAACAACCAGAAGGAAAGGCATGATGAAGCCATCTATGATACAGAGGAGAGACCAAGACTTAGAATTTTTAAAAGGGAGTTGGGGTGGTATTGGGGGAGGATACAGTCAGATAAATTTGGAAAATCCTATTCTAAAGCTCAGATTTGAACCTTCTGTGAGCAGTCCTCACACAGGTCAGACAGACAGGCACCATCTACAGGTATTCATCTCTGAAATGTCAGGAAACCAGTAAAAATGCGCTGTACAGCATGTACAGGGAAACATCAAGCAAGAAGGAAGTGTGTCAGTCAAGGAAAGGCGGGTGCTCTGTTGGCAGCAGCCAAGCCATCTTGTGGATGGCTTCTATCAGTGAAGAGACAGGCAAGCTCCTGTCAGCCAAGGGTACAGGACAAGGCTGGAAACAGGCTATTTTTTCCTCAAATCTTAAAAACAAAAAACAAAAAACAAAAAAAAACCAAGATGGTAGTGGTGATGCCACCTTTGCCAATCTCCAAGTCACTGTAGAACACAATTCCTATTAACAGCTAGTTTCCATGACAGTCTTCATAGTTCCCAAATAGAAATTGCTCCATAGTAACTGACCACTATTTATTTAAAGTGTCACTGGTGGAGAGACAAGAAAAAGGCTGGAAATTCAGATAGGTCAGATTTTGAAAGTTCAGACAGGAGTATAGACTCAAGATCAAGTCATGAGAGAAAGCGTTGCGTGGCCAATATCTCTTCCCTTCTCCATTCTTTATTTTGAAGTTTCATTGAGCTATTGTATGAGAGTGGGCAGAAGAGCGTAGACATGGGTAAGGCCAGGAGTTGGCTGGCTGGACTATATTCCAGTGTGAGGATACCAAACCCTCATCCATCTTTCTTCATCCCAGGTCACACTTGTAGCTTCGCCTTGAGTTTTGCTCCGGTTTATTTTCTCCCTAAGAAGCTATAACTGCTTATAAAGGTGGAAAGAGAGTAGCCAAAATCAATTTGTGGCATCTCATAGTGCTTCTGGTCATGCATGCAGCTCCTAAGTCTCACAAATAACTATATTGTCATGAATTAAAATAACTATCTCCATACATACCAAGCCTGGTGGTACACACCTTTAATCCCAGCTAACAGGAGACAGAAGCAGGATTTCTGAGTTGAACCAGCCTGGTCTACAGAGTGAGTACCAGGACAGCCAGAGCTAAACAGAGAAGCCTTGTCTCCAAATTCCAATAATCAACAATAATCATCTTGTGACATAAACCAAACATAGACACTTGTAATCCCTACCTGGGAGGGAGAGGCAGTATTAGTTCAAGATCTTTTGGTTTGTTTGTTTTGTTTTTGAGATCCTGCCTATTTAGGGAGAATCTACCTTTTTAAATGCATGACCAAAGGAGAGAAAGGCGGCCTGGGGGTCTGGAGAGGTAGGTATCTTTGCTAGGATTCTCTAATTAAATAAGGTTCTCTCATCAACTCCACACATTGGGTTTCCTAGGTATCATTTGAACAAAGCCTCTATCTAGGCTTTACCATTACAAATCCTTGTGAACTCACCAGTTCCGTGCTCAGCTACAATCAACAAAAGCTTGGAGCTTATAGATGACAGATTCTGTGCTGGCTATGGAGAGAATCAAAATGGAGAGCTGACCAGAGAAGACCACTCAGACAGGGTTTAACCAAGAGAAAGTATTAGCTAGCCAGTGTCTACACTGGATGTTCAGGGCCACAGTGCAGCACTTGAGCCTTTCTTGGGGTGAGGAAAAAAAAAAAAACATTCCAGGGTGACATATTCAATTAAGAAGAACAGTTAGCCAAAAGCAGAAATACAGAAGCCAAAAACAAGGTTAGTGCATTAGAAACTTTCCAAGAACTTTGATAGATTAGGCATTTGTTTTAGTTTTGGCAGGTGGTGGTGTCCGCATGCTGAGTTTACAGCCTAAATTGTACTTCCATCATGGAGTCAGCTGTGCTAATGGGGAGGGAGGTTACTAAGGTCTGGGACTTCATTAAAATCAAAAGGAAAGAGTGTGTCCCTTATTACCTATCAGATACCTTCAACCTGCAGCCCTCTGGCTGCCTGTGACTAAAGATAACTATGAATACAGCCTAACACAAAACTATAAGCCTCTCAAATACTGTGAGATTTTTCTTTTTTTAAGATTTCTTTATTTAAACATTTATTTATTTAATGTATGTAAGTACACTTTCTGTTTTCAGACACACCAGAAGAGGGCAACAGATCCCATTACAGCTGGTTGTGAGCCACCATGTGGTTGCTGGGAATTGAACTCAGGACCTCTGGAAGAGCAGTCAGTGCTCTTAAGCACAGAGCCATTTCTCCAGCCCAGTTCCTAGATTTCAAATGGCCCATTACAATACCAAAAGGCTGGACTTGCCTCCATTAAAGACGCTCAAGCTTTGTCAAAGATCGAACAATGGACTTGTGAGACAGCTCTGTAGGTACTGGCTCCTGCCACGGAGGCATTTCAGAAACCCACAAGGCGGAGGAATGAATGACTTTTGCAAGTTATATTCTGACCTCTGTACATGCACCACGAATACATGTGCACACATATGCCCACAGCATAACTCAAAGGAAGAAAAAAGTTAAATAGCTAATTAGAAAAGCCAAGAGAACCGGGCGTGGTGGTGCACGCCTTTAATCCCAGCACTTAGGAGGCAGAGGCAGGTGGATTTCTGAGTTGGAGGCCAACCTGGTCTACAAAGTGAGTTCCAAGGCAGCCAGGGCTATACAGAGAAACCCTGTCTCAAAAAACCAAAAAAAAAAAAAAAAAAAAGGCCAAGAGATCTCAAGGCTTCGGGGCACTATTTCATCCATCTAATCTGTTATAGGTGTGGCTGGACTAGATAACAGCTCCAGGTTTGGATCAGCCCCTAGGACACACCCTGAACTCCCTTTCCTGGTCATGGAAAGGAATTGGAACTGCAGAGAAGGATTGCCCAGCCCCCAGAGTATACAGCCTCAAGCTACAGGCGATTCTTTGCCTTCTACCAGCTGCTTCCTTGTGTGACTTCAGGCTAGTTAGCTTACTAGCTGAGCCCCAACTCTCAAAACTGCACACTGTCTTGTTAGGTGGAGGAATTGCAGTAGTTCCTCATTGAAGGAAGACAGGACAGGAATTCAAACAGGGCAGATGCTAATGCAGAGGCCATAGAGGGGTGTTGCTTACTGGCATGCTTCCCTTGGTTTGATTAGCCTTATTGATTGATGTCTTATGGAATTTGCCCACCAGCCTAGAAATGGCACCACCTACAATGAGCGGGTTCCTCCCTCATCCATCACTAATTAAGAAAATATCTTGCATCTTATGAAGGCATTTTATTTTCAATTGAGGTTCCCTCCTTTCAAATTACTTTTAACGTGTGTCAACTTGACATTAGACTAGCCAGCACAATTGACCCTTGTCAACTTGACATACACACCTCACTATTAAGCCACAGTCCTTTCTTCTTTGTCCCCAAGATCTCACATTAAACTCTAAAAGTTCCATAGTCTTTACAACTTAAAATGATTTAACATTTCGGCCTCTTTAAACTTGCCAGAGTCTTTCAGTTGTGGGCTCCTGTAAAATCAAAAATAAATTAAATACCAGCACGATCCAGGGACACCTGAGAACTTTCCCAAGCCAGGATTCCAGACACAGAAAAGACAGTGCCCTCCCTCAGGCAGCCCTTACTGCCAGTGACCCTGGAGTGTTGCAGTACAGATGGTCTGTACTGGGATGGTTAGGAAAAGTGAAAAATATATAGCGGGTTTCAAAGATCCAAGATAAGAAATAAGCTGTGGGGCTGGTGAGATGGCTCAGCCGGTAAGAGCACCCGACTGCTCTTCCGAAGGTGATAAGTTCAAATCCCAGCAACCACATGGTGGCTCACAACCATCCGTAACGAGATCTGGCTCCCTCTTCTGGAGTGTCTGAGGACAGCTACAGTGTACTTACATATAATAAAATAAAATAAATCTAAAAAAAAAAAAGAAATAAGCTGTAAAAGTTTTATTTCAAAAAAAAGAGAGAAAGAGAAAGGAGGAAAAAAAGAAAAGAGAAGAAAAAAAATGTGTACTGTTCTGGATGTGGTGGCACACACCTTTAATCACAGCTCTTGCAAAACCGGCAGGTAGATCTCTTGAGTTCAAGGCCAGCTTGGTAAACATAGTGAATTCCAGTATAGCCAGAGTTATATAGGGAGACCCTCTCAACTAAACAAAATACCAGCTGTACAACTAAAGCCAGCTACGTGGAGCCTGAAGCAAATGGACTGTGAGCCTACTGAAAGATTCTGCCTTCATAGAATTAAATACATAAATGTTGATACTATATTTGGATCTATTGAGTGTAAATAAGAAATGGCACTAAAGCTGGCCGTGGTGGCACACACGCCTTTAATCCCAGCACTCGGGAGGCAGAGGCAGGCGGATTTCTGAGTTGGAGGCCAGCCTGGTCTACAAAGTGAGTTCCAGGACAGCCAGAGCAATACAGAGAAACCCTGTCTCGAAAAAAAAAAAAAAAAAAAAAAAAAAAAAGAAAGAAAGAAAGAAAGAAAGAAAGAAAGAAAGAAAGAGAAAGAAATGGTACTAAAACGATTTGACTTGTAGCTTTTTTTTTTTTTTTATGTTTTTTTGAGATAGGGTTTCTCTGTATAGCCCTGGCTGCCCTGGAACTCACTTTGTAGACCAGGCTGGCCTTGAACTCAGAAATCTGCCTGCCTCTGCCTCCCGAGTGCTGGGATTAAAGGCGTGTGCCACTACATCCAGCTCTTTTTATTTTTTAAGTACTAGAGAATTTCAAATCTTCCATGCAGTCCACACTATAAATCTGTTAAGTTCCTAGAGAGGCTGCAGGGATCAGTTTCTATAGAGGGTGCAGAGGCCAAACCTGTGTCCATTCTTGAAGCTACTGAGCCCAAAGCAATCACAGGGAACCCATTAATCACAAGCCCTGGGCCTGCTGCTCTGGTTAGAGGTGAAAGTCTACAAAGAGATCTCGGAAGAACTCTATGGATGCTGGGGTTCAAAAAGTGAAAACTGGGCAAGGGAGAAAGAGGGAACCTAGGAAAGAGAGGCCACTGTGGGTGGTCTGACCAGAAAGATTAGATGGATGCCTCATGCCCAGGCAGCTTAGTGATTAACCAGAGGCCACTTAGTCCCCGGCCTCTCCCTCATCCCCTACAGATAGGCTGTCCTGGCCTCTCTAGTAACCAGTTCAGCCCAAGGGGAAAAGGATAGATCACTGACCAGAGCTTCTGGGCAGCCAGTTTACCTCTGGTCCTTCCCAGGGCTGTAGCATCAGAATGTCTACTTCCTGCTGGGGATGAGCTATGCAGGCTGGCTGAAGCTTTTCCCCATCCTCCCTACAGTCTGCCCATGGGGCTTCCTGAGGGCTGAGGCTAGGCAGGAAGGCCAGACCACAGGCAAAGGTAGCAAATAACCCTGGATTATTTTCCCAGGGCTTCCTTACATGACCATCTCATGGGAACTTGGCCCTGTCTGTACAGCTCTATCTAGCTAGACAGTAGTAGATAAGGTAAGGCCAGTCCTGTGGTTATTTTAAAAGTTGCAGTGACCCAGCCGCCTCTCCTACATTCAAACATCATACACATCACATGTTGTTCTGAGATATTCACCAGAGAAGACTTCTCAGACGTGGGTTTAAACCAATAGAAAGATTTTATTAGGCAGCTGGGGACTACACTGGGTATTTAGAATACCAATGTAGTCCCAAGCCTTTCTCAGGGTGAGCTTTAAGCACAAAACCATGTTCTTGGTTGACATAATTCAGTTAACAAGAACAGTTAACCAGAAGTGGAACTGCAGAAGCCAAAAAGCAAGGTCAGTAAACTTGGACTTTTCCAGAATTATGGACTTTGATAGATTTTGGCCTTTATAATCATTTTGGCAGTGATGTCTGAGTTTTACAGCCTGGCTGGTACTTCTATCATGGAGTCAGTTGTGTTAAGGTCTGAGGTACTACGAAGATCTGGAGCCCTATTCAGGCAAGGGAGACACACACCTTTAATCCCAGCACTTACTTGGGAGGCAGAGGCAGGTTGGTATCTGTGTGTTCAAGGCCAGCTTGGCCTACAGAGTGAGTTCCAGGGCAGCCAAGTCTATATAAAGAAAAGAAATCCTGTTTCGAACTATCCCTACAAACACACACACACACACACACACACACACACACACACACACACACACACACGATTTGGGGCACTGTTACAATGCACTAGCTCCCACACTCAGAATGAAAGACATTCCTGTACCGTCCCCACATGCAGAGTCCAGAGCCCTCAACATCTCTCCCACCCAGCACAGACCTTGCATGGGATGTGTGCACGGGCAAGGGCAGCACTGAGCACTCTCCATTTTCTGATGTATTTTATTTCTAATTTGTTTATGCATGTGTGTATGCGTGTGGATACCTGCACAAGAGCAGTTGCCCGGAGAAGCCATGGATTCCTTGGAGATGGAGTTATTGGTAGCTGTGAGCCTCCCGATCTGGGTGCTAGGAACTGAACTCAGGTCATCTGCAAGAACAGTAAGCATTCCTAAGAGCTGAGCCGTCTCTCTAGTCCTGTCCTTTCTTTTCATTCTTGCCACATACTGTTTTCTATGCCTAGTTCCCATCAGCCTTTCTGCTCTGGTGTTTCAGGGGAACATAGTATGTTCAAAGCAGTAGTGTGAGGACCTGAGAGGTGGGCTGTGGCCCAGGAGGAGGAGATGCTATGGTTGGCAAAGGTGAGACACCAGAGGTGCTCTGGAGTCCTGAAGAGTGGGTGGCAGGGGCCGGAGATCCTCAGTGCTGGAAAGACTGTGGTATCCACACTGCTGTACTTGCAGAGATAGCTCTGACCAGCTAAACACCTGAAGATAACAAAGATGGTCCTGGGAATGGCCAAGAGAGCAAGTTCCCTCTGGCTGGAGCCTAAGACATGGAGGTTTAAAAGCTACAAGGTAACTAAGGGCAGGAAGGAAGACTAGCATGTCTACTTGCACTTGATGTCACTCTGTGTTACTTCAGGCCATCTGCTTACCTTTGCACACAGACATGTTAATCACTTACCATGTGACTATAACTATATAAAAACCAGTGATTCCAAACCCATCTAATCCCCTTTAAGGCTGAAGCCACAAAGAATCCTTGTCCTAACTCAGCAGTCAACCTTGGATTATAGGAACACCAAGTCTGTCAGGCTAGCGCAAGCAGCCCAAAGGGAGGGAAGTGACCTAAAATGGGCAGGCTATACTCTACACTTGAGAGTGAGTATACTCTGCATTTGAGAACAGTCGGCCCAGATTGTCCCCTCAGGCAATGACATCCACAGGGGAGTGAAGCAACTTCTTATCAGCTGCAAGACCTTCCTTTTTGCTCCATTCCTTTCAAGGTCAAGTCTTTTGCATCTTAATCTGCTAGTAAAGAAGCTGAGGATAACCTTGAACTTCTGATCCTCCTGCCTCCACCTCCAGAGGGCTAACACCACAAGCATGTTGCATCATGCCTGGTGTCTGTGCTGCTGGGAATCAAAGGTAGGCCTCCTGCATGTTTCTCCAGCATCCCTCCTACTAACTGAGCTAACAATATACAACAATATCCCATGAGGCTTTTGCAGGACATGAACTGAGACAGTGAAGGAGGGACCGCCCTGGTTGCTGGGACTAATGATACCCACTCCTGCTCCAAATCCCAGTTCTCTTATTTCAACCTAAAGCTAGGCAGGGCGAAAGAGAATGCAAGGAAGGATCTTCCGTAGCCAAGTACTTCCCGGGCAATATTTGAGACACATGAGTGTCAGTGACTGGCTTCCTCCAAAAACAATGGCAGATAATGCACTTTTCAGGCAGACTGCAGGAGCTTTCTTGGCCCAGCACCAACCTAGAGCCGGGAAAGTGGGAAGAGACATAGTACCCTGACATCACGAGAAGAGAAGAGAAATACTCCCTGGAATGAGATATTCACTAAACTACCTGAGAAGCCTTCCTTCAGCACAGGTGGGTGCCTGTGGATCCTCACTGCTCAGCTTCACTTACAGAGCAATGTGTTTCTTTCCTTCTTCGCCTCCTCCTTCTCCCAATACCTGTCTCCTTTCTCAGACACTCACTCATTCCTATTTTCTCTCTGGACCCAGGCTGGCCTTCCTCTGGAGTCGCAGGTGTGCCACCACAGCTGGCAACAGTTTCGAAGCACCATTGTGTCTAGTTGAACACTGCCTGATTGTCCACGCTGTGCTCTAAGACAGCTTGCACTTCATTCACTTCCAAACAAAGAAGCTGAACATCAAGTTCATAAGTTAACTGTTAGTGAAACAAAATTAGCATCACAGGCTATCTGGATCCAAATATTGTATCATATCAGGAGCACTAAACATTGGCTATGTGTATTAGAATGGAGAAGGATGCTTGCGGACAGGAAGACAAATTCTACTTTCTTCTCATTTCTCTTACTCCCAAACCTCACATATTTATTATATATCTTGACAGTTCAATGTTCTTTTTTTAATGTTTTCTTTTACGTGTTTTGTTTTGCCTGTATGTGTGTCTGTGTGAGGGTGTCGAATCTCTTAGAACTGGAGTTACAGACAAGTGTGAGCTGCCAAGTGGTGCTGAGAATTGAATCTAGGTTGTCTGGTAGAGCAGCAAGTGCTCTTAACTGCTGAGCGCTCTCTCCAGGCCCAACAGTTCAACTCCTAATCCTTGTTGTGATCCACTGGCCTTTCACTGTCTCCTCACAGTCCTTTGTCCTTTCCTCCCAGAAGGCTTTGCAACCAACCTCCAACCATACCTTATTTGGAAAGTCTCCCTGGTTTAGTCTTGCTTGGTGGGCCACATATATAGTGACTGTGGACACCTCCTCTCAGAAGCCAGCTGCATCTGTCCCTCCATCTCCTCTGGTCTTCACTCCCAAGTGACGTGTGACTGTCACACACAGTGTTTCCTCTCTCATCTTCAATGTTGGCTTCAAGTTCTGCTTCCTGGTCTAGTGAGGTTAAACTTAGTGACTCCATAAGAATTTTGGCATTGCAGGAGGACTGTCATCAGTGGAGTGGTGAGAAAAGAGGTGGATTACAGTGTGCTTAAGATATAGGAATTGGGACACGGTTACTAGATAATTTCTCACAGAATTCTTCTGCAACAGGACCCAGGGAATTAAGTGATCTTCCTTGGCACCATCAATTTGGAAAGAAGGAAGGAAGGAAGGAAGGAAGGAAGGAAGGAAGGAAGGAAGGAAGGAAGGGAAGGAAGGAAGGAAAGGAAGGAAGGAAGGAAGGAAGGAAGGAAGGAAGGAAGGAAGGAAGGAAGAAAGAAAGAAAGAAAGAAAGAGGAAGCCGGGCGTGGTGGCGCACGCCTTTAATCCCAGCACTCAGGAGACAGAGTCAGGCGGATTTCTGAGTTCGAGGCCAGCCTGGTCTACCAAGTGAGTTCCAGGACAGCCAGGGCTACACAGAGAAACCCTGTCTTGAAAACCAAAAAAGAAAAAAAAAGAAAAAAAAATGCTTTCCCAGGGTCACTGTTCAGTCTGTGGAGGTCTCATTGGCTCCTTCTCATCCTTAGGATGTGAGGATGAGAAGGTGGGACTTGGGGTGCGGGTGGGGGGCATCCTACAGAAATGAGGAGTGGTTTCTTTTCCCAAGAGCAGCAGTCTAGCTCTACTTCTCCACTGAAGGAAGACCAAGCTGTCTGCCCCCGCCCCCCCCCCCCCCAGCATTGTCTTCTCTCTTCAGAGGAACTGTTTTCAGAAGACCCAAACTCAGGTCTGATGCGATTGTTGTTAGTTTTAATGGTGGGTTGGGAAGAATGGGTGTGGTCCTCATCACTGAGTTGTCTTTATTCCATCACATAGCTCAGGGACTGTGATACTGAAAGTCATTCAACCCTTTGGGGAAAAGCATTGGGAAAGAAAAAAAGGCAGGCTTTGTGGACATCCTGCCCATCTCTGAGAGCACCAGGGCTTCAAATGCCTTTGCAGCTGCTATTGCTAATTTCAGAGCAAATGATTGGTCCACTATGGTTTTGAGCCTTGTTTATCTTTAGCCTGTGTGGTAGGACTGACTGGAGAAGAGGTTCTATAAGTAACTGAAAGAGGAGACTCCTTTTATTTATTACTTCAGAGATTTTTTTTTTTGGTTTTTTTTTTTTTCTGGTTTTTTGAGACAGGGTTTCTCTGTATAGTCCCGGCTGTCCTGGAACTCACTTTGTAGACCAGGCTGGCCTCGAACTCAGAAATCGGCCTGCCTCTGCCTCCCGAGTGCTGGGACTAAAGGCGTGCGCCACCACGCCCGGCTCTTCAGAGATATTTTTAAGCAGTCATAAGGGTTAATAGAACTGGTAATTTCTGACTCTTTCCTGCACTCATTAATTTTGAGGCCCACTCTTAACATGTAGCCCAGGCTGCCCTTCAATTCTCAGTCCTCCCACCTCAGCCTCTGAAGTCTGGGATTACAGTATTGACTGACGTTTTAGTCCATGGATGAGCTGACCGTAAAAACTGTCATATCTCCATGTTTCATGAACGGAATGAGAATATTTCCCTTGAATGCCTGTTATACTGGGTGATAACGGATTCTAAGTGTATTATGAAAGCTGTCTGATTTTTGTAGGTCAGAGAAGGCTTCCTGAAGGAGATGCCTCCATGGGGAAAGGTCTTTGCTCCCAATGCCGAGTTCAATCCCTGGAACCCCCATGGTAGAAGATAACACATGATGGAACATGGGTGCTTCCTCCACAATAAAAAATTTAAAAACCTGATTTTAAAAGGGAATAGGGAGTGGGTTGGGCTGGAGAGATGGCACAGGGGTTAAGAGCACTGGTTGCTCTTCCAGAGGTCTTGAGTTCAATTCCCAGCAACCACAGAGTGGCTCACAACCATTGTGATGGGATCTGATGCTCTCTCCTGGTGTATCTGATCACAGCTACAGTGTACTCATGTAAATAAATAAGCCTTTAAAAAAATAAAAGGGAATAGAGAGAAGTTTGGGTGGTGGGAAGTAAGAATCATTGACAGACTAAAAGCAAGTCATGTGGAGAGACAGGAAGAGAGAGGCTGGAAAGTACTCTGGACCTTGGAGTCGGGTTAATATGACTCAGCTTCTTGTTGAGTTTATATTTTGAGTTAGTGCCACTTAGAACCCCGGCTGACCTTGAACTCCTGGTTCTGCCTCTACCCTCCAAGTGCTAAGATTACAGGCACTTGTATCTTTTTGTTTTTTCATTTCTGTGACAATCTTGCTGTACCTGGATAGTCTGGTACTATGTAGTTACAGCTGGTGACAATTCTAGGATCACAGGCTTGTGTCAAAACACCTGGACTCTTCTTTTTCTTTTAAGGTAAGGTCTCAGCAGGTCTCCAGCTTGTCCTGGTACAGTATAGTTTAGGCAGAAGACAAATTCAACATCCAGTGGGTGTGGTGATATACATCTTAAATCCCATCACCTGGGAGGCAAGAGAAGGTTATCTCTACAGTCAAACTCCACCTCAAATATACATAAACAAACAAATTCAAGATCTAGCCTTTATATCTCACAGGCCTTTATACCCAACTTAGACTTTTTTCTAAAGATGATGTAAATGGATTAAGTGTTTTAAGGTTATAAATAGTTTAAGGTGTGTCTTAAAAACTTCCAAGGAAAAAAAACAAGATAAGCAGCATTTCCCTTTTAGAGAATCATCGGCCTGAAGGACACTATAGGTCAACAGGCAGTCCAATAGGGGGTTGTGATAAGGTAAAGAGAGAAGTAGAGAGAAGGTCCATTTCCAAATACGCTGGAAAGAAAACTAGACTCTGGTGGGAGTGGGGAACTCTAGAATGTCTCCTGCCCTCTTCCTGTGCCAGCGCTGCAAAGAACCTCTGAAACTCTTACAGCAGCAGGGGGGACCCTTGGAAGTCCAGCACCATGCCAATCCCCCCACAGAGATGCCCGTTTCTGGAGAGTCCCAGGTCAGGACCTCCGGCAGACCTCACTCTCACGGTGGCAGGGCGTTCCAGGGAAGTGCTCTCTGCACCTTTGCTCTGCTTACCTCTGATGGATCTGACTCTGAAGGTGGCACAACGCCCCAGGGAAGTGCCTGCTGTATCTTTACTCTGCTTGGTGAATCTGCCTCCATGAGAACTATGAACGCTATCCAAAATACTGTCTTAGAGACCTTCGAAATCCTCTCTGACCAAAAGGTGGTGGACCACCCGCTGTGTGTGGACTGTACCGACAATCTTCTGATGCAACTAGACGACCAGCTCGCTCTCCTGGCATCTGACAACCAGAAGTACAAAAGTTTCCGGGACAGAGAGTTGCTGGTTAGTGAGGAAGAGAGGGAGGCGCTACACGCTGAGCTTTGTGCTGAACTGTCCACTCTGGAGCAGGAGGAAGCAAGGCTGACGCAGGAGCTGGAGGATCTAGACGGCCATCATGCAAGGGTAGCCGCCGAACTCAGAGCAGCCCAGGCAGAGAGCAAGGAGCTGTATAAACAGCATGATCGGCACAGGGCCGAGTACTCTGTTTTGAAGATGGAACAGCTGGAGCTGATGGACGAGCTGGGGAGTATGGAGAACCAGCTGGCTTATACCCTGAGTCAGCTGTACCGCTTAAGAGAAACCAATATCTTCGAAGCCACGTTTACCATTTCAGATGAGGGTCCCTTGGGCGTTATCAACAATTTTAGGCTGGGCTGCCTCCCTGGGGTCCGGGTGGGCTGGACTGAGATCAGTTCTGCCTGGGGACAGACAGTCTTACTACTCTTCAGCTTGTCCAAGATAGCTGGACTGCAATTCCAGAGATATCAACTGGTTCCCTTTGGGGACCATTCCTATCTCAAGTCCTTGACTGGCGATGGCGTGCTGCCCTTATTCTCCGATGGGAGCCATAGCGTCTTCTTGAATAACAAGTTTGACTGTGGCATGAAGGCCTTCCTGGACTGTCTTCAGCAGTTGGTGGAGGAGATTGAGAGGGATGAGAGATGCCCCTGCCTGCCCTATAGGATCCATGTGGAGGAAGGGCTAATGGAGGATGCCTGGGACAGTGGGGAGTCCTGCTCCATCAGGACCCATCTGAATACGGAGGAGGAGTGGTCCAGGGCTCTGAAATTTATGCTTACCAACTTGAAGTTGATCCTTGCTTGGACTTCCTTAAGGTACTGTTAGAATTAACATTATTTTTGAAAATACGTAACAATAAGGTTGTACGGCTCCAGAATGCATGTTTGTGATTAAAAGATGTACCATTTTGTCTTTTTTGAGACAGGGTTTCCAGAGTCCAAGTAGGCCTTAAGCCCTTCTTCCCTGGTGCTACCACTGCCTTAGTCCCCTGAGTACTGACTGACTGGGCTTGTATGAACCAAGCCCTTCCCTGGTGCCACCACTGCCTTAGGCCCCTCAGTACTGACTGACTGGGCTTGTATGAACCAACGAAGGATGAGCACCAATTACATGTATTTGCTCAGGGTGACCCAGATGTCACTGCTGTGGTCCTTAGACCCTCGTCTCTTTCCCTTGTATCTTTTTCTCTTGTTCCCCTACACCCAGGCATTCAAGATGACAGGAGAAGTGGGGCTGAGGCCTGAACTTTCTGAAGAATTCTGTGGTGATTTTACTGTGTACAGTGAACCTTTGGAGGGCAGCGGTGGTCATGGGGTGGGACTGTTCAGGGGTTGAGTTTTTGTTGTATGGTATAAGCCTTCCCTTTTCATCTCTAAGATGATTTCAATAAATGTCATGTTCTTAAATGATTAAAAGTGAGAAGTGTGACTGTGTGTGTGTGTGTGTGTGTGTGTGTGTGTGTGTGTGGAGAGAGAGAGAGAAAGAGAGAGAGAGGCCTTAGTGCTCAAGCTATCCTGGCATTCACTATTATGTTGCTTCAGCCTCTATTATGCTGGAATTTACGTGCTGCTACAACTGAGAAGTGTCTCTTAATTAGGCTGTGTCAAAGATGGTTTCACTGTTCCCTATGACAAAGTAATCTTCCCAAGTGGGACACAGAAGTGAGAGGTTTCAGAGAAAGCTCGGGGATGGAAAAGGACTAGTTTCCAGGGAGATGTTCTGTCCCTTCCTGGTCATCTGTAAGTGGGGACAATATATTTTATAAAACAAGACCTCTCTACATAGCCCTAGATGTCCTGTAACTCAAAATGTAGACCAGGCTGGCCTCCAATTCAAAGAGATCTGCCTCCCTCTGCATGGCCTGCCCAGTGCTGGGATCTGCCTGCTTCTGCATGGCCTGCCCAGTGCTGGGATCTGCCCGCTTCTGCCTGGCCTGCCCAGTGCTGAGATCTGCCAGCCTCTGCCTGGGCTGCCCAGTGCTGGGATCTGCCTGCCTCTGCCTGGCCTGCCCAGTGCTGGGATCTGCCTGCCTCTGCCTGGCCTGCCTAGTGCTGGGATCTGCCCGCCTCTGCCTGGCCTGCCCAGTGCTGGAATTGAAGGTGTGTGCCACCATATCTGGCTCATTCATTTTTTTGATTGGGGGTCTCTTGAATGTATTAATGTCTGTCATAGTGGTACATGGCTTTAATCTCAGCACTCAGAAAGCAGATCTTTGTGAGTTCAAGACTAGTTTGGGCTATATAGTGAGTTCCAGGTCAGTCCAGCCAGAGCTACATAGTAAGTTTCTATATGTTTTTTAAAAGGAAAGAAAATTTAAAAAACAAACAAACAAACAAATGGAAAACCAATGTGATAGCACAGAATAGGAAAGATATACTGAGGGTTGGAGAGATGGCTCAGCGGTGAAGAGCATTGACTGCTCTTCTGAAGGTCCTGAGTTCAAATCCCAGCAACCACATGGTGGTTCACAACCATCCTTAATGAGATCTGACGCCCTCTTCTGGTGTGTCTGAAGACAGCTACAGTGTACTTAGATATAATAATAAAATCTTAAAAAAAAAAAAAAAAAAGAAAAGAAAGGTCTACTGATTTCCAGCTCTCTTTTTTGAGACCGGGACCACTAAGTTGTTGTAACTGGCCAAGGTAGAACTTACTATATAACCTAGGTTGGGAAGTTCCCGATACTCCTGCCTTAGCATCTCCTGAAAGATGACAGGCCGGTGCCTGCTCCAAACTCAGGAGACATTCTATTCTCTTTTAGCGCTTCATCAGCTGGCGGTTGCACACTCCTTGCGAGGTGCTTGGGGGAGAATTCACATTTATAATTGCTCATCTTTTGGCCAAGGCATCCTATAAAGATAAAATCACATCCATATTTGGAATGGTCCTTATTTCAGCAGCCAGAGATTCTCTGCTTTCACCCTTACTCTCATTTCCTTTGCTCCTCAGTTCTTCTGATGATCCACAAGCCTTCCTAAGGAGATGCATTTACTCTTCTGTTTTTCCCTGTTTTACTCAGGGTTACTATTTACTGTGGTGAAATGCCATATAGTGGCAAAAAGAGCAAGTTGGGGAGGAAAGGCTATTGTTTGGCTCACATTTCCACAACACTGTTCATCCCTGAAGGAAGTCAGGGCTGGAACCTGGAGGCAGGAGCTGCTGTCATTGAGGGGTGCTGCTTACCAGCTTGCTTCTTGTGGCTTGCTCAGTCAGCTTATAGAACTCAGGACTTCCAGGTCAGGGGTGGCACACCCTTAATGAGTTCACTAACTAAAAATACCCTACAGAGTTGTCCACAGCCCCAGTTAAGGCTCTTTCCTTTCTGATTCTAGATTGTATCAAGTTAAACTAGCCAGAACCCTTAACATTTATATGTCATATTCCACTTGGGTAGAGATAATCTTTATGGCATTTATATATACCCAACAATATTTGTAATTGAGGGTTCAGTGGCCTCAAACTGGCTCTCCTAAACTTAAAGATGGTCGCTACCGCCCTCTAGTGGTACTTTTGGTTCTGAACTGACAAGTTCTGAATTGGCCGGCAGAAGGAGCTATATCAGCAAGATGCTCTTACCACTTTGGACGAAATACAAGTGACTGGCAACTTTGAATCCAAGAGTGCAGATCTCACATAACCTGCTCAGAAGGTTTTTCTGTTTTGAAACCTAGGTAGAAATTTTTATTAGTATATGAATAGCAGGCAATGGTGGCACATGCCTTTACTCCCAGCACTTGGGAGGCAGAGGCATGCGGATTTCTGAGTTTGAGGCCAGCCCGGTCTACAGAATGAGTTCCAGGACAACCAGGGCTACACAGAGAAACCCTGTCTAAACAAACAAACAAACAAACAAACAAACCACCAAAACTATATATGAATAAAATTACATAGATTAAATAATCTATTAGATTAAAAATCTAATAATAATCTTTCAGCAAAGACCCTTTTGGACCCAGGGCCATCTGATGTGCAAACCCTTGCTCCCCCAGGGCAGCATGCTGAAGGCGTGTGCTCCATACTTAGATCTGAACTCGAGATGGATGGAATACACAATGACAAACCATTCTGCTAATTCTTTCTCCAAAGATGCCGGGAACTGGCAACCCTAAAGGGCACACAAGCCATCTGAGAATCTGCAGAAACTGGGGATTTTGGAAGTGGTTCTAAGAAGGAAAGTAGAGTATTCTACATCCTGCCAGAGTCTGAGACGATGTTCACGCTGCCAGCTTGCTGATGAAACTTGTAGTCTTGAGTGGACTCTAGACCAGTGCTTCTTAGAAGCCCCCACTCTTCCCTCAGAGCATGCTTGACAGTGTTGGGAGACAGTTTTGGTATCACTATAGGGGTGTGGCCTGTGTGCCCCACATTAAGGACAGTCCAGGGATATTATTCCATACATTTCACCACTAAGAATTATTTGCCCAGATGTCTAATATGTAAAAATTTGGAATTTCTTCCCCAGACTGGGTATGGTATAACCCAGGTCTGACTTTTGTGAGTCCAGCTCTAACCTCAAAACAGTTTTGGATACAAGTGCCACTGAAAGAAAAGAATATGGGAATGAGGAGAGAAGGGGAAGGTGGAATGGGGGGGCAGACTTGAGTGAGGGGGTACTGGAAGGAGAGGAAGAGCTGATATGGGGTTATAAAATGAAAATAAATAAGTTTAATTTAAAAAAGAAAGAAACAATACCTATAGAAACCTTCTATACATAGTTAGGAGCAGAGAAGGATGAGGAGGTTCGGGTTCTAAGGCCATTTTGTGATAGCAAGATTACAACTAAGAATGCTTTTTTTGTTTGTTTTGTTTTGTTTATCGAGACAGGGTTTCTGTGTAGCCCTGGCTGTCCTGGAACTCTGGCCTCCAACTCAGAAAGCCACCTACCTCTGCCTCCCAAGTGCTGAGATTAAAGGCGTGCGCCACCACTTCCTGGCCTGCTTCGTGATCTTAAGGGTGTTTTCTTGGTATTAGAATGGCACTGAAATAGACTCACAGACCCAGTGAATCTGACCGTTTAAATGCACACTGACTACTGCTTGTGCATTTGGGAAAATATCAGGACCTGCACATAATCTTCTGTTACCCAAATATATTATGGATGCTTCAAACACTCATGTGTAAGCATGCTGTGAGAATGGATAGCCATTTGTTTTATATAAATCAGAGCTGGGAGAGTCTACTTAGAAACCCTCAGGCTGGAGAGATGGCTCAGCAGTTAAGAGCACTGACTGCTCTTCTGAAGGTCCTGAGTTCAAATCCCAGCAACCACATGGTGGCTCACTACCATCCATAGTAAGATCTGACATCCTCTCCTGGTGTGTCTGAAGACAGCTACAGTGTACTCACATATAATAATAAATAAAACTTTGGGCCAGAGCGAGCAGAGGTCCTGAGTTCAATTCCCAGCAACCACATGAAGGTTCACAACCATCTGTACAGTCACAGTGTACTCACATACATACATACATACATACATACATACATACATACATACATACATACAACATGACCCGCAGCAGCTACAAAATAAAGATCCGATGAGAAGAACCTAGATGAGAAGACTGACCTTATGGTCAGAGGGAATCATGGAATTAGCTTTAAAACACATGGCTTACAAATGAAGGAATTACTCAGCTAAAAACGAAGAATCATAAGCCTAAATGTAAAGTGATAACAATCCCTAACATGCAAATTG
>LR750314.1:47508-130433 GCA_902729485.2 Mus minutoides | reverse complement strand
AAAAAAAAAAAAAAAAAAAAAAAAAAGAAAAGAAAAGAAAAGAAAGACTGTATCCACACTAAAAGTGGTCTGAAACTGTTTCCTACCGAGAGGCCAGCTACTGTTTTGGCTTCCTGGATCACATGGTCTCCAACCATGTTGCTTTAAAGGACTTGGAATCTAGCCAGTGTGCTCTGAGAGGCCTCTTGGAGTCTTTCCAGCCCTAAGTCCTCCTGGGCTCAGGCTTGAGCCTGAAACGCCTCCCGATGGTTACTGCTGTCCATCCTTTCAGTCAGTACCAAGTCTTTTGTCTTCATGGCTGAGTTCCTAGAGTTCCTATACACACCAGCGTTCCGTAGAAATGTTTATATTGAAAGAGAGGGTCTCCAGCTCTTCCAGGCTATCTTAGAAACCATTCAAAGTTATGAATAAAGTCCTCTGGGACTGGCTTCAGAACCTTCAAGTGCATATTTCACCTAAACGCATATCTTTGCCCTCTATATTTGCCCAAAAGGTAGATACTCCTCACAAGAAGGGAGGGAAGGGTTTCCTCGATGAATGGTTGGTTGGTTTTTGT
The DNA here is from genome assembly GCA_902729485.2 of Mus minutoides. Taxonomy (NCBI): domain Eukaryota; kingdom Metazoa; phylum Chordata; class Mammalia; order Rodentia; family Muridae; genus Mus; species Mus minutoides. The sequence goes on along the minus strand of LR750314.1, from coordinate 129,877 downwards.
TGCTATTGTTGTTGTTTAGGATTACTTTGTTTATATATATGTACACCATACATATACCTGGGACCTGTGAGGTCAGAAGAAAGGGTCAGAGAATTGGCATTAAGAGCACTTGTGAGGGGGCTGGAGAGATGGCTCCAGCAGTTAACATCACTAACTGCCTTTCCCAAGGTTCTGAGTTCAAATTACACCAACCACATGGTGGCTCACAACCATCTGTAATGAGATCCGATGCCCTCTTCTGGTGTGTCTGAAGACACCTCCAGTGTAACGAGCAGAATCTATCTCTGCACACGGAGACAGGCACATGACACAAGCTCACTCTAGCTCTTTGCATTATAGGCGTTGAGCTGTATTCAGCAATGGTTACTTTGCATTATAGGCGTTGAGCTGTATTCAGCAATGGTTACTTTTGCTTTATGTTTTCAGGTTCACTTAGTAATGAATGATGCCAAGCCCAACAGAGGGTCTCAAGCCATCACACAATAACCAGCCAAGGAAGTCATGGCGTGAGAGGAAGCTCCGTCAGTGAGGGTCGTTGAGACAAAAGCTTCCTCAACTCAGACCCTTGTATTCACGGTATGACAACACAATGTTAGAAGCTGAAATCCTAGGAAAAGCAGAGAAGGTGGGGAAAGGTGGCCTCAAGAGGATCAGACGGAGCGGGCCACAGACAGTTATGAGGGTGTGAAGAACTCCAGTCTGCTCATTGAGTTCAGAGTCAATTCGAGGAGAGTAGTCACTGGATCAGAGAATACCAGCAAGGTGTGTCTGGACAAGGAGTCTGGCATATGTCAAGGACGCTTGAAAGAGGAGCATGGGTGGAGAAGCTTCCTAGATCTGGTCCATCAGAGAGGGCAAGGACTGTGCCCATCCCTTTTCTGTCTTGAGAAAGTTTGTTTTATAGTTCTAGAGGGATAGAGTCTATCATGGGGTGGAAGATGAGGCAGCAGGCAGGGCAGCATGAAGCAGGGAGCTGGCTAATCATATTTCATCTTCATGAAGAAAGAAGAGTGAGAACAGGAAGTACAGCCAGGCTACAAAACCTCAAAGTCTATCCCGAGTGGTGTCCTTCCTGCAAGGCTCACCCCCTAAAGCAGCGGGTCTCAACTTGGGGGAGGGGGTGTCACATATCAGATATCCTGCATATCAGAAATTTACATTATGATTCATAACAGTAGCAAAACTAGTTAGGAAATAGCAACAGAATACTTTTATGGTTGAGGGGGGCACCACAAGATGAGGATTGTATTGTCCAAAAGGTTTCTTAACTGACCAGAGGCCAAATATTCAAATACCTGGGCCTGGCATGCCTTATTCAAATCATCACCATAGATATCCATCAGCCTTCACCAGGAGAGATGCCTAGAGCAGGAGACCTAGGAAGGGAATGAGGCTATGACCTAGGCCCAGCACCGCTGAGAAACCACAGGGTGACCACAGCTTCTCTGAGACTCAACTGCTTCACAAAGGTTTGTCCTCCACCTGCTTCTCTTCAGCATTTGACTTCATGAGACATGGCCTCCTCTGAGTCTTGATCATGGATCCCTCCTGCCCTTTACTCTGGGTTTTCTTTTTTTATTGTTCTTGTATTTGATGATCATTTATTTTTGTCCTGGTTAGTTTTATGTCAATTTGACACAAGCTAGGATTATCTTAAAGGAGGGAAACTCAACTGAAAAAAACACCTTCATGAAGTCCAGCTAGAAGACATTTTCTTAATTAGTGATCAGCGTGGGAGGGCCCAGCCCCTTGTGGATGGTGCCATGCCTGAGCTGGCAGTCCTGGGTTCTATAAGAAAGGTTGAGTAAGCCGTGAGGAGCAAGCCAGTGAGCAGCATCCATCCATGGCTTCTGCATCAGCTCCTGCTTCCTGATCTGCTTGAGTTCCTGTCTTGACTTCCTTTGGTGATGAACAGCAATGTGTAAGCCGAATAAACTTTTTCCTAACCATTGTTGGTTTTTATTTCTTTCTTTCTTTTTTTTTTTTTTTTTTAGTCATGGTGCTTCATCACAGCAATAGCTAGAAGCCAAACCATAAGACAATCTTCCTACTTTGCTAATATTAAACTTATCTCTATAAGGCCCAAGGTCCTTATCTGTCATTTACATTGTCATTTACATTTGATTCTTTCTTTTTCATTGGTTGTCTTGTTTGATTTCCTTTTTTTCCCCTGTTGTCTATTTTGTTAACCATTTTCAGTGCCCCAAATAGCTTAGCACAATGGTTCTCAACCTTCCTAATGCTGTGACCCTTTAATTCAGTTCCTCGTGTTGTAATGATGACCAACTATAGAATTATTTCATAGCTACTTCATAACTGCAATTTTACTACTGTTATGAATTGTAGCGTAAATATCTGATATGCAGGATATCTGATATGTGACTCAGATACAGCCACCACTCAGTAAATGCTTATGAAATGTTAATAAAATTCTTTCTTAGGCAGACTCGTGAAAATGCTTCAGATCTCAGCTCAGTCTGTATTCCCCATAGAAAACCTTTCGTGACCAGTGGCCTTTACACACAGCAGGGATGCTCATGTTGGTAACACTTCATGGAAGAGCTCACTGCTCATGTGCCCTGCGTTCTAGCTGATATTTGTTGGTGGTGTCTTTAGGGTCACTCACACTAAAGATTGCAAGGATTTCGTCAAGTAGAAAAAAAACAGCAGAGAGAGAGTAACACTTCAGCAAGAGGACCTTGCCATCAGTTTGTGGAGAGCAACTTATAGCATTGGCAGGAGCCTGGGCTGTTTAGGGGCTTCCTTTGGGACCCCTTTGACCAATGACTCACTTAGATGTAACCTGTTCCCAGCACTGGGATCTTCATTTGGTGATAAGAGATGTCTAGTTGGGGCTCTGTCTCCCCCATTATTTGGTTTCATTCTGATAGCCTTCATTTATTTATATATTTTAGGAATCTTCTACTATATTTATTAGGTTTTCAAATGACCCCTCAAATGGCCCTTAATTTTACTTGTCTCTCCACACATTCCTTCACTCTTAACCCCTCTTCCCATTCCCTCCCTCTCTCCCTCCCCATTTGAATTTTGGTCTCTTTGGACTGTAATATGGCAGAGCTTGGGAAAGTTAACATAGCCTTGGAGTATGTCCAGTAAGTCACAATCTGTCCCAAGTAAAGTCAAACCATTTTCAGTTCTTTATTACATAGATCGAACATAATCAGTTTATAAGATCTAGGGTTATTTTTCCCATTCCTGAAACAACAGTAGTATTTGTCTTAGGGTTTCATTGTTGTGAAGAGATACCATGACCAAGGCAACTCCTACAAAGACAAACATTTAGTTGTGTCTGGCTTATAGTTTCAGAGGTTCAGTTGATTATCATTATGGCGGGAAACACGGCATTATGTAGGCAGACTTGGTGCTGGAAGAGCCAAGAGTTCTGCATCTTGATCGGAAGGCAGCTTGAGCATAGGCCCTCAAAGCTCACCCCAACAGTAACACACTTACTTCCTCCAACAAGGCCACACTTCCAAAGAGTGCCACTTCCCAGGGGTCGAGCATATTCGAATCATCACAGTGTTCTCTAACAGGCAGGCCATATGTGTCAAGAAGCAGCTGCAGCAGGGGCTTCTGCTTAGGCGAGTTTCCAAGAGCCCCACTGGCACTACACTAGCAACAGTATCTTCTATATTTCCTGGTAGTAGAGCAAATCCATGAGGTGGGAGAATGTTCATCTACAAAGAACTCCTCCTTTTTCTGACTGTAATCAATGACATCCTACCATTGACACCTCTCATCCATCACAATCGCAGTCTAGGTTCCTGGAGAGTATACATGCTATTGCTTGGTCCTGCAGCTCATGTGAAGGACATGCCCAACCTTCCAACTGGCCATTTTCCTAATGACTAGATTTAAGGTACAATTTATGCAATGGGCTTATGTCCTAACCTAAGGTAACCTAATTGTTAGTAGAATGTCCAGGAGGAGAGATGGGTTATCTTCTAGGCAGGGACATATGTTGTGTTCTAAGTTCTCATAATTTTAGGCAAAGGGAAAGGATTTACCATGGCTTGTACAGCCCAGAGCAGAGTTTTCAAGCAAACTTTGGTGTTCACGATTTTCAGGGGGCGGCGGGGGTGGGGTGGGCCAGATGTATCCATTCCAGATGTCAGTTTCCAAAATGCCTGAGTACCCTGACCTTGGCCTAGCCATCATGCTTAGTTTGAGAGTTCAGCCTTCCTGGGTGTTCTATTGTTAGCACATCTATGCTCTGGGCCTGATCCGTATGTATGTGTGTCCTATAGTTATAGACTATGAGCATAGTCTCTGTCAGGAGGCCCTCTGGGTTTCTACATTGCCTTTAGTTGTGTGATTCGTCACACAATTACAGTTACACAATTTCATTTACTCTGGTCTGGAAAGCACCATGAGCATAGATGAGAAATTCTGAAATTCATATGATGACTGTGTTTTCTAGTTCTTATGCCACACTGCATTTTCTCCCATTTGCCACCTAATTCACGAGCGCCCCCTTCAGTGCAGCTGGGACATCAGTAGAAGCCACTGCTGTCATTTGCTCTAATTAGTTTACCATTTCCAGGCCATCAGATGACATTCAGAGAGCTTTAGCTTACACACTCGAATGGCCAGTTCGCTTTAGTATTTAGTTCTCCTGGGGTGGGGAAAAGGCACTTGTATCTTAGAGAGTTGAAGTATCTTGGTCAGCATCACACCGATGGTGAGATTTGAACCCATAACCAGATGCTACCAAAGCCCTTCAAGAGATAAGGCTTTGTGTTGCAGAATTTCATGCTAGCTTCAAGTGGCGCCATGAGGGTCATTGGGAAAGTACTTCCTGCAGCATTCTTATTGACAGAGCTGGGATTATGAGAAATCACATCCATAGAAACCTCTTTGCCGACAAGATCCCTGACTTTGGTCCTACTATGTGCCCGAGTACACACAGGCCAGAACAAGCTACTGTTGTCTTATTCTATTCCTTGTCAGTTAAGGCCGAGTGGTTCAGACTGGGGTTGAGTCAGCGCATTCCAGAGTCTTTACTGCCAGGAGACATGAGCTGTGGATTGGCTTCACATATCCCACAGCCACAGCCAGAGAGTTTGGCTCCTCTTCTCCCTGACTCAGCTGTGCAGCTGTTGGTTCTTGACTCCAATCCCTTCCACCCCGGGTAGAAAATGATAGACCGGCAAAAGGAAGCACTCCATGCCATGCTAATCCTTTAGACACAGATGGAACTGAAAGAGAGGGGGTGGGGGGGAGGAAAGAGGAAAGAAAAAAGTAGGTAAGTAGGAAGTAAGTGTCCTTTCTGGAAGCAATCAGAACAGGAGGATTAAGGATTAAGCCTGTTTTTTTCTGAGAGCCAGAGGCATTTCCTGCCATACTGAGCCTACATAACACTCAAGGACAATGGAAATGTACTTGTTTTGCAAGAGAAAAACCATTTTTAGCAACCTGTAGTGGTGGGAGAGGTATTTATTCCCTCTACCTCTAAGTGCGGGGATTCTATGCATGTACCGTCGTCACACCTGCTTTCTAAACTATTAGCTGCCAACCTGTGGTGGATACCCTCAGAGATTCTGGGAAGACGACAAAGGAGGAAATATGCCCATGATCTCTGACTTCAGGCAGGAAGCCTGCAGTGTAATGGGGAGGCAGAGATGCCCAAGGGAGCACACAATGTGACAGTCGTGAGAGGAGATGTCTACGTGCTAGGGCAGGATTTGCTAGGAAATAGGCTTCCTTAGACACAGAGGAATGTGGGAGAAGGTGTGAGATTTGAACTTGTCAACCAGGCAGGACAAACCAGGGGTGGGGCTAGAAATACAAAGCAGGGCTGAGACTGAGCAGAGGGGAGAAAAAGCCTGCTAATAGAGAGGGACTCAGTATGTTTAAGCAATAGCTACAAGATAGTGTAGTTAAGAGTTCCAAATGGCCCAGGAGAACCCCATGCCAAAGGGGATGAAGGGACCCAGTGCATCCCACTGGCTGTCCTAGGGCGAGTCCACCGGTTCAAGGACAATGGGTTAAATATGTACCTTGAAAATTATCTGTTCAGATGGGAATGTGACGTGTAGAGTGGAGGCAGAGCACGGACATGGGGGAGGGAAGAAATAATAAAAGTTTAGCCTAAGAAGACCGAGATCTAGATGGAAATACTAAACACTGTGGGAACCTTATGAATGAAATAAGGGGACAGGGTAACAGTGACAGCTTGGAGCAGATAGAAAGCCACATGTCTATAATCAGTGGGTTGATGGCTGCAGCTGCAGGAACAGTGTTCAATTGCCTGGAAAACTGGGCTAGCATCAAGTTGATGATGGGTATCAGTCATGGTTAGATGGGAGTGCCTTTGAGATGTGTGACTGCAGCTGGTGAAGGGTCAGGCTGTAGATACGGAGTTAAGCAGCTACAATCAAGTGAGCTATAGCCATGGTACGATTTGCACGGCTACATAGAAAACAGAATAAGAGCCCTGGGCTGAGCTACTCTGCCTTGTTGACCTAGAAGACTGAACATGCCACATGGGTACGGATTAACATGCAGAAGTATGAAGATCCAATGCAATTAGGTATGGCTTCTTAGCCTGTGTCTTAATTCATATATCACTTTAGCAATAGCTGTCAGTTTACTTAAAGGTTTTCTTTAAAAAAAAAATTGTTTGGGGCATATGACCGTCTCACATAGCCCAGGCTGGCCTCACACTCCTTCTTTAGCCCAGGATGATCTTGAACATCTGTTTCTCCTGCCTTTTCCTCTCAAGCGTTGGGATTACAGCTGTGTAGGACCATGACAGGTTTATGTTAATTTAGAGATACAACCCAGGGCTCTGTGCATGCTAGAACAGCACTCTGCTTAGGTACAGAATGATGTGGAAGATAACAGAGAATGCAGGAACTCGGAGAAAAGGAGAAGAGGGAAGGCGTGAGAGGTGGCAAAGGCCCCCATTCCCACCGTTGATGTTATCCCACATCCCACTTGGCTATTCATGGCTCATCAGAAGTCTCCACGCTTCTGTGACAAGGAGAGATTAAGTGCAAAAAGAAAATGAGAGATGCAGAGATATTCTTATCTTTGAGACATATCCTGTCTATTCAGTCTGGGCCAGGCTGATATGTGCCTTCTGTCTGCTATGTAGAGTTTCTCCTGGAGGGCTGGTGAAATTGCTGAGTGAATAAAGGCTCTTTCCCTCAAGCCTGTAGACCAGAGGTCACGTCCCAGCTTCTACATGATGGAAGGAAAGAACGAACTCCTGCAAGTTGTCTTCTGACATCCTGAGGCAAACTATGACATCCCTCTCCCGAATGTATACATGAACCAATAAATAAACTACCTAATGTAATACATTAGAGAAAAAAAAAAAAACCCTTCTTTGGAACAGTAAAATAAAGGATGGAGAAAGGAAGACAAATTTCATTTTGTAAAATCTTAACTACGACTCCTCATACTTGGAGTCCAGTGCATATCCCTGTCAGGGCCCTCAGTCGAGTCTCTGTCCCCACAGTCCACCATCCCCAGCATCTCCTCCAGTTCAAGCCCACCACACCCACCTGTTTCCTTTTGCAGGCTTTGAGTTTAATTCCCACACCTTGAGTATTCTTGCTCTATCTGTTTTTTTCCAGTCTGCTGCCTTAACTGTGGTCAAGGGAATGTTTTTCTCTCCTAATGCAGTTCCTGTAGCGATGCTGTTGCCAGGTACACATTTATATTTAACTTTGAGCGTGCTTATGGGTTCAACAATCACGATTGGCTTTGGCTTATTCTCAGCCAACAATTAGTGGGGCTTGTGAGAGAGAATGGGGGTGCGCGTGACTTGTTGTCTCCCGCCTTTGGTAAGGTAGGTGGGGACCATTTCTTCTCCGTTTGTGTCATGCTTGTGTGGCTGCTGGCCTGTTTGTTCCCCAGGCCTCAGAGGTGCTGCTCAGGCCAAGAGCACAGCTGGGAGTGCTCCCAGCCAGGGGAAGAGCATTACAGAGTAATCAGCCCTACTAAAGAGGGCACACTGAACAATCTCCCTAGGACTGCCAGCTCAACTTTAAGTTTCTTTTTAAAATCGTGGCTTTCCCTTATATACTATACTTTTAAATTTATTATTTATTTTTAATTTATGTGTGGGACTGTTTGCTTGCCTGCATGTTTGAACGGCACACCTATGCTTCTGTGCCTGAGAAGTCAGACAGGGCATAAGATTATCTGGAATTAGAGCTTATAGATCGTTATCAGCTGCCACAGGGGTCCAGGGAACTGACCCCTGGGCCTCTGCAAGAGCAGTGTGTGCTCTTAACTATTGAGCCATCTCTCCAGTCCCTGTTTTATGTTTTGTTTTTGTTTGTTTTTTTGTCAAGCAAAAATATTAGGATAATATATTTGTGAGTAATAATTAGACATTTGAAAACAAGCTCTAGGTTCAGTGAAAGACTCTGTTTAAAAATATATGTGGCGGGACTGGAGAAATGGCTCAGCAGCTAGAAGCCCTGGCTCCCTCCCGGAGGATCTGAGTTCAATTCCCAGAACCTACATGGCCTACAGCTCCAGTTCTAGGGGATCCAGCACCCTCATACAGAAATACATAAAGGCAAAACACCTATGTACACTGAAAAGCAAACAAACAAATTTTGCCAGGCGGCTGATGTCTTTAGGGAGACAGAAGCAGGCAGATCTCTGAGTTCGAGGCCCACCTGGTCTACAGAACTAGTTCCAGGACAACTAGGGTTTTACAGAGAAACCCTGTCCCAAAGCAAAAACGTAGAAGCTAAGCATGTGGCACACACCTTTAATCTCAGAACTCAGAAGGAAGAGGCAGCTGGATCTCTATGAATTCAGTGTCAGCCTGGCCTAGAGTGACTTTCAGGCTTGTAGTGAGACTTTGTCTAGTCAATCAATAAATCGATAAGGTGGAGAGTGAAAAAGGCGATATAGGTAGTTAACCTCTGGTTTTCAAACACACACGCACACACACACACACACACACACACGAGGGCACATACATGTGCACATGCATACACCACACATGAGAATTCTTTATCATTACCTACAACCAAACTAGCAACGATTAAGCCATTCTGGGCAAATAGACACACTTAGTCAATTGACTGACCCCTCTTCCCGCACCGCCTCTACGCCTCTGCTCATGGGTGTGAGCTGATATATTTGGTGTTTCCTTATATACTACCTTCTCCTGAGGGACATTTCCTGTGAACACAGCCCTTGGCTCACCTCTCCATTTTGAATGTTATCTATCTCAGTTGATAGCTTCTACCAGGTTCTGTTTCTTGTTTTACAACTTGAACATCTCCGAGAATGGGAGACATCTTCCAGACACTCAATTTAGAGTCCTGACTTGCTTTTTAGTTATAACAAAGTACAAATTTATTTTGTTTTCATTTGTTTGGGTTTGTTGTTATTGGCTTTTTTAAAGACAGGGTTTCACTGTGTAGCCCTGGCTGTCCTGGAATTCACTCTGTAGCCTAGGCTGGCCTTGAACTCACAGAGATCCACCTGCTTCTGCCTCCCCAGTGCTGGGATTAAAGGCGTGCATCACCACTACCTAACTTCTGCCTAACTTCTCCCTTTATTTTTATGTTGGTTCTGGGGATTAAATTCAATTTGCCTAGCTTTCTCAACAAATTTGAAAACTTGTGATTCTCCCACCTCAACCTTCCAAGTGTGGGGATTATAAGTATGTATTCACAAATTCACACTGGGGTGATTTTGACAATTTTAGTTTAATACTTTTTATTAATAGGACATACATACTGAACTACTCTCCTGTACTCACTGAGTGTTCCTGTCTGTCACCCACACTCAGGTCTTCACAGTCACTAGCTTGTTGCTGGACCCTCCAGCCCGGACCTCCATCATTCCTGGCTAGAAACTTGCTAGGGGGTGGAATTAATGAGCACTCCGGTGTCTGTCCAGTGTGGAAACAGCTAAAGACGGCTCTCTCGACCTTCTATCAGGGATGCAAGCTCCAAAGGCCACACAGGCAGCACATTTCACCGTTGAATCCCCCTCAGCAGTCAGTGTGGCCCTTTGCATGCAGTACTTGCTCGGTGCTTTCTGATGCTGCCAGGGAACACAGTTTCTACAACGTGAATCAAGAGAGTAATGGATGAGCCGGGCGTGGTGGCGCACGCCTTTAATCCCAGCACTTGGGAGGCAGAGGCAGGCGGAGTTGTGAGTTCGAGGCCAGCGTGGTCTACAAAGTGAATTCCAGGACAGCCAGGGCTATACAGAGTGTACAGAGAAACCCTGTCTCAAAGAAAGAAAAAAAAAAAAAAAAAGAGGGAAATGGAATTACCAACTCTCACCACTAGATGTCAGACTACACTCGATGCTCAAAGCTAAGTTCCTGAGCTGTTTGTCAGGACTTCACTGGGGTTGGCTTACTATGTAGGAAAGCACTGGCCAGGTTCTTCTTTCCTATTAAGGACTACTTTAATTACTCATCTGTAAAGGGGAGAGGATGGGCGGGCGAAGATTCCAATCACATCATGTGATGTTTTCCCTACCCGTTGGTTTCCTTCTTCCCTTCTTTCCTTCCATTCTTCCTTCTGTCCTTCCCTCTCTCCCTCCCTTCCTTCCTCCTTCTCTCTCCCTCCCTTCCTCCCCCTTTCCCTCTCTCTCTTTCTTTCTTTTCTTTTTTATTTCTTCCCATTCTAAGCCATCTTCAAGTTTCTAATTCTCCTGCCTCAGCTTCCCCAGAGTTGGAGATTTCAGGTGTGTGCCATCATGCCCTGCTCTGTGCTTCACTATTTATTTGCATTTTTAAGTATGTGAAAAATAGGGGGTGAGAAATAGGTTAGTCTGGAATGAATTCAGCAATTCAGTAATACCATTCTCAGAATTAAGCCTCATTTTCTAATATCTGTGTGTGTGTGTGTGTGTGTGTGTGTGTGTATGTGTATACAAATATGTAAAAATGTTTTATACTGTGATCATTCACATTGTTAATTTACATTTTATACTTATGTGTGTGTGCATGTGTGTGAGCAACCCCTGCCTTTAGTTAATGTTCTATTGCTGTGAAGAGACACCATGACCAAGGAAGCTTATAGAAGAAAGCATTTAACTTACAGTTTGCTTATAGTTTCATGATCGACATGGTGGGAGCCATGGCATCAGGCAGGCAGGCAGGCAGGCAGGCAGGCAGGCAGGCAGGCAGGCAGCAGGCAGGCAGGCAGGCAGGCAGGTAGGCAGGCAGGCAGGCAGGCAGGCATGATACTGCAGCAGTAGCTGAAAGCTTGTATCTGACCCGCAAGCACAATATAGAGAGAGTGCAAGACTGGGCCTGGTGTCAGTCTCAAAGCACATCCCCAGTAACATACCTCCTCCAACACAACCGCACCTTCTAGTCCTTCCCAAACAGTTCCATCAACTAGGATCCAAACTCAGATATATGACCTTTAAGGACTATTCTTATCCAACCTACCACATCCTTGGATGCAATGAGAGGATGCCTGATCCCATGGAGCTGATGTTGAACAAAACTCAGGCCTACTGTCAAAGCAATAAATGCTCTTATCTGCTGAGCCATTTTTCCAGATGCTATATTCCACATTTTGGTGGCTGGGGGGGTGGGGGGAGGCATTGTTTGTTTGAGAATATCACTAGGTTATTCAGGATGGTCTTGAACTCCGAGTTTGAGTGCTTCTCCCACCTCATTCTGCCAAGCAGCTATTGGTGGACTACCACATCCTCCTCCCCCTGCTTTCAGGAGGATGGACATGCTGCAGGTGGCTCATGTGCCCCTGGACACTCGCTCGCTCACCCAATGCTGCCCCAACCTCACCTGCCACCTCTGGACTCTCAGTCCATCTCCTTAGCCATGTGGCTGTTGAAATTTCTTTAGTTGTTAATCTAAGAACTTGTGCATGTGGGAAGACCCCATGGGGTTTCCAATGTCTGCTTGCTGCTATGGCAAAGCTGAAGACAGCACACGCTCAAGCCTTCCATTTTACCTAGAAAGACGTTGTCACTGTAGGAGTTAGGAAGGGCCATTACTGTAGTGGCCTTGGGCCTTAGGCCTACATTATAGACATTTTCTCTTTGACCAAGTCTCCTCTAATGACAGACATTTTCTCTTTGACCAAGTCTCCTCTAATGACTTCACTATTTCTTATTCAATCTAATGACTTCACTATTTCTTATTCAAAGCTCACACTGTTTATTCTTCTATAGTGACCTAGAGTTTTCCTGTATATGGGGTATGTATCAGTAATAATAAATACATGTGTGCACACACGTGTGAATGTGTGTGTACATGTCTGTGTTATACATGTGAACTTGTGGGAGACAGTTCATTCTCTTCTTCTCTCATGTGGGGCATGGAGATGAAGCAGCCTGCTCTCCGATAGGGCACTCCCTGGGCCAGTGTTCTATGGCTTCAGTGTATTAACCATAGCTCCAGCTTGCGATAGGCCTGTTAGGAGATAACCTCCTTGCTCACTGAGGGACATCTGTGCTGGTTTCCACTGTTTAGTGTTAGACTGTGGCTAAGGTGGAAGGGATCTTCTGACCCAGCTCCTTCGTGTTGGTATACACATCTAGCTTCAGCCAAGTGGAGGCGCCAGGAGCTAACAGTGAGCAAATGCTGTCTGCCCCTCAAATGTCACCTCATTTAATCATTGCCACTGGGAGGAGAGTTGGGAGTTAACCCAGTGCTCATAGAAATGGGGTGTGAAGACACACGTGCCTTGACGGTCAGGAATTCAGCTGTGTTATTCCTTTCCTTGTTGTTGGGATAAAATACCCAACAAGAGTAAGTGGAAAGGGGGCGGGGCTTATTTTGTGTTACAGTTTGAGGAACTGTCCATCATGGCAGGGAAATCACAGTGGAGGGAGCTTACCACAGCTGGGGAAGCAGTATGCCGGTGCTCAGTATGCGTTCGTTAGGAGCACTGGCTCATTAAATGTGCCATGCACACCAAAGGGGGGCCTTTCACCTTCACTAACCCAGTCTAAAACTCTCTCATAGGTACGCCAGAGGCTTATTTCCTGGGTGATTCTAGATTCTACCAACGTAACAAATAATATCAACCACCACACTAGTAGTGAATCCTGGCTACTTAATGGACAATCCAATCTTTCATTATTAATTACAGTGGCTGCCTGAATTTGAGCACATGACAGCAACATTCCACTTTTAATGATGAGAATTTAACATACAAGCTGAAATTATCACAGTAATTAGTCTCTTCAAATCAATAAAGAGAATTTAGTGATTTGTATGCAAACATGCATCAAAACTCTCTCTCTTTTCCTCTCTTTGACACAGATTCTTTCTTTGGGGGGTGGGGTGTTCCAGAGAGGGTTGTCCTGGAATTTGCTCTGTAGACCAGGCTTGCCTTGAACTTACAGAGATTTGCCTGCCACTGCAGGAATTAAAGGTGTACACCACCACAACCTGCCTGCTGCCACAGACTCTTCTCATACAGCTCAGGTTAAACCTTGAATCTTGCCTCAGTTCTCACGAGGCATGCTGGGATATAAGTAAGCACTACCACACCTAGCAAGGAAAAGTTGTAAACATAAGGAGATCTGGGCCTGCCCGATAGCTCAGAGAGGAAGGCACTTGCCTCCAACCCAGTGACCTGAGTCCAATCTCTGGGACCCACATAGTAGAAGAGAGAATCACTTTCCATAAGTTGTTCTCTTATCTCCACACATGCATCAGGGAACATAGACTGCACATTCAGGAGTGCTTGTGCATGCTAACATCTCTCTCTCTCTCTCTCTCTCTCTCTCTCTCTCTCTCTCTCTTTCTCTCTCTCTCTCTCTCTCACACACACACACACAATGTAAAATAGGAAGATCTATAAAATCAATTAAATCTCTAAAGTAACAAATCTCTAAAGTAAGGTTGGCTTTTTGGCTTTATTGTTTTATTAGGTTTGTCTATTAGGTTTAGAGAGAGGAATATCCAGCTTGAGTGACTGCCTATCAGAAGACCTCAAGCTTACTCTCCATTGTTATTACAATATTTTGTGGCATGTGCCCTGGCTTTTAGAGTCCTAGCGATATCCTTAGCCTCATGTTTTGTATTGCTCCACATTGCTCTTAGGGACTTGATTTCTAAACTATTGATTCCACACCAGAAAGACCAAATTTATGAGGAACTGCTAATAATCACACACGACGGCAGCAGAGAAGACCTGTTGAATTGTTATTGTTTCAAGCATGAGGCTTTAATATGGTTCTATGACTTTTAATTAGAAGAAACCACATAGAAAGGAGAGGCAGATCACAACCTGGGGAAATGATCACTGCAAACGATAATAACCTTAATATATAAAGAGCTTATGCATATTTATAAGATATTAAGGCTTCGTAGAAATGCTAAGCATATGGAAAGATTATTCACAGATGATGGAATAAAGCAGCTAACAGACAAGAAAATTCATGCAGATTCATTAATAAGAACATGAGCGCAAAAATTAAAAATAAGTCTCAGTTTCTAACAAGTTGACAAAGATTTACAAGGATTTTTAATCAGTAAATAATGAAAGCAGTGGTGGCTTTCTATCGCTGTGACAAAACACACTGAGGCAAATAACTTCAAGGATGAAAAGTCTATTTTGGCTCGAGGTTTCAGTCCACAGTCACTTTGGCCTATAATTTTTAGATCTGTGACACAGAAACACATGGTAGGAAGGATTTGGCCACTAAGGCTGCTCACCTCATGGTGGCCAGGAAGTGATAGACAGAGGTATAAATAGAGATAAATAAATGAATGAATGGATAGATAGATAGATAGATAGAGTGATAGATGATTGATTGATAAGTGGTAAAGATGATAGGTGATAGCTAAATAGATGATAGCTACATAGATACTTAGGTACATAGATGTTTTATGAAGAATTCATCTGCTACTGTAACATATAAGACTAGAGGTGAGAGCTAGTAAGAAGCTGTTGGGAGCCTGACATGATATGCACACCTGTAAACCTAGCACCGAGGAAGCTGGGGCGGAAGGATCATGAATTTGAAGCCAGCACAGACTATGACGTGAGACCATGTCTAAAAATGGGGAGAAATGGGAGGGAGTTGGGAATAAGAAACAGGTTTCCAAGGGAGGAGAAAGTGGCTTTGGAAGATGGGACATGCAAGAAGAAATGTTCAAAGAAAGAGCGTGGAGATCTGAATGAACCTCTGAAGAGGAGAGGTCAAGGGACAGACCTTGTTCTAACTTTGTTCTGTTCCTATGGCAAATACCATGGTCATTGCCAAATTAGGGAGGGAAACATTTATTTGGCTTATAGCTTACAGTCCATCATTGATGGAAATAAGGAAAAATACCCACACAGAAAATTTGGAGGAATGTGGCTTGCTGGCTTTTTCATGGATCCATGTTTAAACTAGTCTTATATACCCCAGAACCATCTGCGTAGGAAGTAGTTCTGCTCACAGTGGGCTGGGTAGCCTAGACTGGTCTTAAACTCATGGTCCTCCAGCCTCAGCCTCTGAAGTTTGGGGGTTACAGGTACACACCACCTGGCCTGGCTCCGCATCACTATTCTAATGAGAATAACATTGATTACATCATGACAACAGACCCCAAGATGAAGAAGAAGAAATCCAAGTAGTTCTAAGTATGGAGGAGACCAGGGGAGGTGAGAACCATAGTACTGCATGTAAGTAGAAGAAACGATCCTGTCTGAAGCTACCAGTAACTCAAGGAAAACAAATCTAGAGAAGGGGATGTGTGTTGACACTGGTCCCTGAAGTTTCAGAAGGAAGGAAGGATCTGCCTGACTGTGGCTGAGAAGCTGCTGGGAGGTGAGGGTCTTGTGTGTCTTCAGGAGGTTGACTGGAAAGTAATGCTGTGCTGGCAGATGCGGAGAAGACGGAGTCAAGAATAGGATGAACCATGTATGTTCACATTCCCAAAGACGAGCCCAGGAAGAGGAAGAGGAAGAGGACAAAGGGGGATACAAAGGAAAACATTAGGACACCTGATGAAGATGACCGGAGTTGGGAACATGGGTGGGCATGAGCTTTGGGTAGAATGATGTTGGGATGTGGTTGCGAGTTTTAGGAAAAAGTATTTTAAATGGTCACTGTGAGGAATAAGAACAGTCAAGGGCCAGGGTGGCTGCCATGCTGACCCCAAACCTGCTCAGGAAGAACAATAACCACTTTGCACTAAACCTCATTTAGAAGGTACTTTTTCTCTAGTCCTATGTCACAATTAGTTTACTCCGGTCTTTGTGGCCATGACAAAACACTTGAGATGATTGACTTATAAAAAGGAAAGGTTTTTGGCTTATAGTTGTGGAGGTTTCCATCTATGACACATTGCTTTGGATCTGTGGTAAGACAGCATACCATGACAGAGAACACAAAACAGAACAAGGAGCTTACCTCATGTCTAAGAGTGACATACAGAGAGAGGGGAAAGGACTTGGGTCTTACAGTCCTCTTTAAGGCAGAACCCCACTTTAAAACCTCAATTTAGGCCTCATCACTTAAATGTTATTCCATCTTCCAGCAGTGCCAGGCTGAAGACTAGGCCTTTGACATGCAGGCTTTGTCTTAGGCTGGCTCTAAGACAGATCACAGACAGGACAGTTAAACAGGAAGCACCCATTTCTCATAATTCTCATAACACACACACACACACACACACACACACACACACACACACACAGTGGAATTTTACTCTTTCCTGTTACAAGAGCAGCATGCCCATCATGACTGCATCACTGTCATGACGTCATCTAACTCCCTCTGTCTCCTAGACTACCACCCTAAGGAGTAGGGTATTTATGAGTCTAAGAAGGACATGAACATGTGACTGTTTTCCCCATGTTATCTTCTGAATTTCAACCCTTCCTCAAAGAGCAGAGGACTAGACAGTTAGGTCAAGGAGCACGTGGTTACTCAGAGGTCAGTGGAGGTCATTATTTTACAACTGATACAGTCACATATGGCCATACACAAGCCTTGGGGCACTTTATGACTTGAACATATGCTGCGGAAGGGGGTCTCGGAGCTGATCATACTGATACGAAGGGATGACTGTGTCATTTGTGTTTTCTAGAAACACATTACTTGAGTAGTGCAGGTCTTATGCACTACTTACAAAAAAGAAGTGCATTTGACTCAGAGTCACTACGGTGCTCAGCACCAGGTGAGACAGCAGCTTGCAGGGGCCCATGGTCCTCATCCTCTCTTTCTCTGTTGTTACGGGGTATCTGAATGGCTCAAGAACTCTGGTTTTGAGGACCCAATGCTCTTTCTTTCTTTCTTTCTTTCTTTCTTTCTTTCTTTCTTTCTTTCTTCCTTCCTTCCTTCCTTCCTTCCTTCCTCCCTCCCTTCCTCCCTTCCTTCTTTCTCTATTTCTTTCTTTCTTTTTTTTTTTTTTTGGTTTTTCAAGATAGAGTTTCTTTGTATAGTCCTGGCTGTCCTGGAACTCACTCTGTAGACCAGGCTGGCCTCGAACTCAGAAATCCGCCTGCCTCTGCCTCCCGAGTGCTGGGATTAAAGGCATGCGCCACCACATCCGGCTCCAAGGCCTTTTCAGTGCTGCTTCTGATGATGTCATAGGATCCCTGGAAGACCAGCTCTTAACCATATAGCCATCTCTCTAGCTCCCAATCTAATAGGTAATCTTAAAGTCTTTACTTTAAGTTTTTTTGTGTGTGGTGGTGGGGTATGGTGGGGAGGTAGGGTGTGAATGAAAGGGCGAAGAGAAAAGTTGTGGGTTCTTGATGCCTTGCTAGTTAAGGGCAAAGTCTACGATTGTCTGGATAGCCTTCTGGGTTCTGAGTAAAATGGAGAACTCCCTTTACCAGCAGGGCTTCCCCTTCTCTGACCTTGTCTGGGGAGTTCAAAACTTCCCACATGCCTCTCCCTGTGCAATGTCAGGTAGCTTTAGTTACATTATAGGCTCAACTTCTTTTCTCCTGATAACCTGTTTGGCTAGAACCTGAGATTCTTGGTCTGTCTTACCATGCTAATGAGGCATCTCAGTATCTTAAACCTTCAGCCAATGACCTTTGCCTAGCCTGGATGCTCCTACCCTACATCTTCCAAACTATATAATCCTTGAGTCACCCCAAGTAAAGTTGATCTGTCTCCCCACAGCTGGTCCCAGCATGTTGTTGTTACCATATGCACTCACAGGGTTTCTGAACCCTTCAAATCATCTCTGTACCATTTGCCCCTGTGGACCAATATTGGCTGTAGATCCCTGGAGCAGGAGGGTCATAGATTCTTTGCTCGGTTCCCATTTCCTACAGGCCTTCTGGGACACCACTGGTGAGTCTGGGTGAGTTCAGGACCTGATTATCACCAAACACTGGAGGTGCATCACACCCACACTTTATCATCATTTATCACCCACAGAGTGGAGAGTCCAAGGTCAGGAGCCAAATGCTCCTGGATATTTGTCTGTCCTCCCAGTGTATTGGCCCACTCCCTCATCTGTCTTTGTTAGTGACCAGGTAAGACATCATAAATTGTCTCTACTCAAGTGTTTTCCCCCTCTAAATAACATAAGGAATATTGATGCAGTCCCAACTGCAATGAGTAGGTGGATGGATGGTTATTAGAAAGAAATCAATGCAGTATAATCTCAAGACTCGATTTCAGTTTCACTTTGGGAACCTCTTTTGTGGGTTAGAGGGAATCCAATGCAACAGGAGCTGCTAGAAACACGGCAAGGGAGAAATCAGCAGCAGTTCAAAGGACAGACGCTCAGACAGCAGAGAGGTAGAAAATGGGTCATTGGAATGTGTCTTAGTTAAGGTTTTACTGCTGTGAACAGACACCATGACCAAGGCAAGTTTTATATAAAAAACAACACTTAATTGGGGCTGGCTTACATGTTCAGAGGTTCAGTCCATCATCATCAAGGTGGGAGCATGGCAGTATCGAGGCAGGCATGGCACAGGCAGAATTGAGAGTTCTATGTCTTCATCCAAAGGCTGCTAGTGGAAGACTGACTTCCAGGCAACTAGGGTAAGAGTATTAAGCCCACACCCACAGTGACACAAGGGCCATTCCAACAAGGCCACACCTCCAAATGGTGCCACTTCCTGGTCCAAGAATAGACAAATCATTACAGAATGCAACTGGTTTGGGGAGAGAGGTTTGCTCTAGCAATACTAGATCCCCATCAGCAGGAGAATTCAGGATGAGAAACAAAACATGGTCTGTAAGTTAAAGATGAGTGGAATTAAACCGCTTATGTCCTACAAAGAGTCATTGGTTGAAGACTTGGTCTCTAGTGTGGTGCTATTGGGAAGATGAACTTTTAAGTGTAGTCAGGAATGATTGGCAGGTCTTTAAGTCATTGGGAGTGTGTCCTTGAAGTCTCTTCTTTGTTCTCTTTGGTCCCTGACTTGGAGTACAATCACCTTTTCTCCACCATATCAGTAGTCTTGCCACAGATCCGAGGCAATTTATGGACCAGATCCACCAAAACTGTGAGGCAAAACAACCTTTCATCTTTCTAATTTGACCACCTCAGGTATTTTGTTATAGTGTTAGAAAGCTGATTAACACAATAGCACTAAACAGTACAACCTTGGGAAAGGCAGAAAGTCACTCAGAACCTCACTTTATCTTTTAATTGGAGATAATAAGGTCTTCCTTGCAGATGAGTATTAGCAATGGCTCATGGTACTTAATAGAGAGCATCAATTATACTTCATACAAGGGAGTTGCTTCATAATGAAATAAATTAGAAGACAGTTTTGGTTTACACATATGTACTTTTGACATGATTTACTCAATACACATAGAATTATACATAATTATACAGTTATGCAAATACACATTATATGCAAATACACAATACATGGACTTGATGGTTCAAGCAGTGTGAGCGTCTCTTTGGCTCTGTTCCGGAGGCTGGATGTACAAGGTCAGGCTGAATTATACAAAGTACACATAGAATTATAAAAAATGTGCCCACAATTTCTCTTATTTAGTTTTCCCACAATTCCTGATCTTTTTAAAAATTTGATTTGTGTGTGTCTGTGTGTGTGTGTTTAGGTATATGCACATGGCAATTTACAGGTGCACACAAAGGTCAGAAGCCATCAGATCCCCTGGAGCAAGAGTTACAGGCAGTTATGAGCTACCTGATACGGGAACTTGGAACTGAACTCTGATCCTCTAGAAGATCAGCAAGCACTCTTAATGACTGAGCCATCTCTCCAGGCCTTGATTCCTCATCTTGATATACAAAATAGTAAGGTTTATGCATAGTAATAATGTCTGTCATTAGATATATGCCGTAGATTGTCATGAGAGCCATTGAAATAAAATGTGTGAAAATACTTTGGAAACTCTAGAATGTACCGAGGTAGTAGTTTTAGATTTATTGTCTCAGCATTAAATGCCAGTATACATAGAAGAGTCATCCTCTTGGTGCACTTGCAGTGAAGTAAATGTGCCCTTTGCACATGTATGTTGTATAGCAAGTCTCAAGGCAGGATAGGTGGTAGACAGCAAAGGCCATTTCTTGTACAGATCTGTCCTGTCTGACAGCCAGGCTCTCTCCCCATTTGTCTTCCAGTCACTCTGAGTAAATAGTTGCTACACACCATTGAACACTGGAGATCATAAATCTTCCAGGAGAGTAGCTAATAATAATTTGGGTTCCGGGCATCAGAGAATGTTAAGCTAAAAGCCACGGATGCATAGTGGGCAATTCCTTCTCTTCCATCAGCCTCTTACATCTCTGAGACTTTTGTTTTGAAACAATGTGTTTGGGAGGGATCTGTGCACATTCTTTATGATCAGGCAAATAATGCAAAGCTGCATGAGAAAAGCAAGCATCCATCCTTCCTCTATGTCTCCCATGCTCAGTTGTCAGAATCACAGGATACTGACTGCTTGATGCAGTTTTTTTTCCCCCACAGATGAGCTAGTGTTCTAGCCATGACACAATGGACAATGGATGCTTTAGTCACATGCTTCTTTTGCCAGCTCCAGAGGCCCCACAAGTCTACTCTTCTGGCTGATTTTACTTTCTGTCTTCCCCTGCAGCAATACCACAGACATAATATCCTTCATTGAGTCCTGTGAATCCATCTAATGAATTACTGAGCATAGTTTGGGAACCCCCTGAACTTGCAGTTGGTATTTGAAGCAAAGCTGGTTTTGTGTCAGTTCTTCCCTTGGACTGGCATGGAATACGTGGACTAGATGGTTCAAACGGTGTGAGCATCTCTTTTGGCTCTGTTCCAGAGGCTGATGTACAAGGTCAGGCTGCCAATGGGTTTGCCTTCAGGCTTATACAGAGGTGTCTTCTTCTCTCTGAGGCCTCCTGTGATAGAGGGAGAGGTTCCAGATGCCTCTTTCTGTTTTGTAGGACTCTTTTGCTATTTTGCTTTTGCTTTACTGGGGTTCCACCCTCATGACTTTTCTTTTTCTTAGCTGTCCCACATGCAGCTAAAATCCCTTCGCAAGGGAATCATAAGCAAACATCTACACATCCCCTTAGAGTTCTGATGACAAACTAAGATACAGGTCTATTAAAATTCATTCTTGGGGAGCAATGAGTTTCTGGGTCTTTCTTATAGAGCTTAGGGATGTGGGGGTTCTTTACCCAAAAGACTATACCAAAACATTTAACCCAGAAGATGTGAAAGCTTGAAACATGGGAACATGGCCATATGGATGGCACCCTCCCTCCCCAGTCTTTCCATGATATATACTTTACCGCTCCTGAGACCACATAAGTCAGAGCAGAGTTGCACACAAAGACATTCTTTTTTTTTTTTAAAGATTTATTTTATTTATTATATGTAAGTACACTGTAGCTGTCTTCAGACACTCCAGAAGAGGGCGCCAGATCTCCTTACAGATGGTTGTGAGCCACCATGTGGATGCTGGGATTTGAACTTATCACCTTCGGAAGAGCAGTCGGGTGCTCTTACCTGCTGAGCCATCTCACCAGCCCCACAAAGACAATCTTATGAGGAGCAAGTGATCGGAGCAAACCCATTTACCGCCCTTTCCTTCCTGAGTGTGGAGACAACATGAGCAGCTGCCTCACGCTCCTGCCACCATGCTTTCCTGCAGTGATGGATGGCCTCTTGGAACTGTGAGCCAAAATAAGTCCTTTGCTTGCTAAGTAGTAATTTGTTGGGTATTGCAACAACATGACAAGCAGCTAACATGCATGAGATCTGTGTTCTTAAGAATCAGGCTGCAGAGGCCCCTTTGCCCCTTTTAATATGCAAGGACACCATGAGAAAACAAGCCCCCACCATACATCAAATCTCCCAGGACTTTGAACTTGGACTTCCCAGGCCCCACAGCTCTGAGGAAAAAAGTTTCAGTGCCTTTCACATTATCCTTTTGCTGTACTGTCCCATGTGGAAAGGGCATCTTCCTGAACTGGGTCATGGCTTCTGAGTTAACAGGGCAGTCATAGTTACATCTGCCACTCACTGGCAACAGAGGTCCAAGTGACCACCAAACAGATTCCCCCTCCTCCAAGACATACACTGAGATGCAACTTGTGGGTTAAGAGGTACATTGGATCCTGCTGAATTCCATCACATCTGTAAGTGAGCCCTCTTTTCTGTTACTATAAGAATGGGCAGGGCTGTCGGGACTCAGGGAGGAACCAAGGGATCCAACAGAAACATTTGTGTTGGGTTTCTATTGGTCAGAAAGGGGACTCACAGTGTTAAAGCTATGGTGAGTACTTGTGGGTTTTCCTACTTTGGGGACTATTGAAGTAATTTTATAGAGGGAGGGTCTCTGTACCACTCTAGCCTATATAGGTCCCAAATAAAAGACACAGAAACCTGGTGCTTTTTATTAACAAGCTAGACCGAGCAGGTTATGAGCTACTCTAACTTACATCTCAGCCATAGGCCCCATGTTTCTTGCCAACTGAGTCTTGCTGTGTTTATCCTGTTCCATGCAAGTCTTCAGGGTGATTTTCTATTGGCTACATACATGATCATAATCCATCCTGATGGTTCATCCTGTCTCATGGCCACCTTCTTCTTCTACCCTTTTCCTTCTCTCATGGTCCCTACCTGAAACCGCTCTAATCTATGTCAAGTTCCATCTTCCTTTCTCTCCTGCCCAGTCACGGTCTCTAGCCTTTTATTACTCAATCAGAGACTATTGGGGAGCATTCTTTACAGCACATTCGTCAATACAATTCCCATTTCCGGATTACAACCTGATCGTGGGCTCAGTACTCAGCATCTGAACACACAGCACACAAGACCAATCCCAACATTTCTACTGATGCTGCTTTAGCTTCTGTATTCATCCTTTGAAATGTGTGTCCTGCCAGGTCATAGTAGTGTGTGCCTTTAATCCCAACTGTGAAGACAAAGGCAGGTGGAATTCTGTGAGTTTGAGGATAGCCTGGTCAACAAACAAGTTCCAGGACAGTCAAGACTACACACAGAAGCTTTGTCCTGACAAACAAACAAACAAACAAACGAAACAGAAAGAAAGGAAAAGAAAAAAAGAAAGCAAAGAAAGCCCTTGTCACAGGGAGACACTCAAGACTCAACCACTTTCATCATGGAAGCTTGACTGTGGTGTGAAAGTCCACAGTTCCTTCTCAAAGGAGAAAATAGAAATTCTTTTCTTGCAACACATTTCTAAACTTTCCCATCAGAACAACCCAGTAATAGATTTTAACACCTATTGTATAGTAGGTTATTAAAATAAAGTGTGTGGATACTGGCCCAGTTCCTGCATGGACACAAAAATAGTGTCATGGTCTGTCATACTGTAAAAATGTGGCATTTTAAGAAAACCAAAGCTAACAAAAAGTACTGCATCTCAAAGTTGTACTAAGCCCTGTCCACCACTTCAGCACTTGTGTAAAGCTTTGGTACAGTGAGATGCTTCAGATGTACAAAGACAGCACGAAATTGTCTGGTGATATATTTTAGTGGGGGAAGTCCAAATAATAAATTAGAAAATAACATATTTAATTTTTTGCTCTCTTCTCCTTGTTTTGGATCCATTTGCATCCTTAAAGTATCCCTCATAGTTGAACATATGGTATTTTTTTTAAAGAAGATTTATTTTTTAAAAATTTATTTACATAAGTGTTTAGCTTGCATATATGTGCATGCCAAGGTCTGCAGAGGGCAGAAGAGAGCATGAGATTCCTCTGGCACTGGAGTTATGGATGGTTGTGAACCATTATATGGGTGCTGGCAATTGTCCTCTGCAAGAATGGTAGGTGCTCTTAACCACTGAGCCATCTCTCCTGCCTCAAACATATGGTGTTCGTCTTTGTGCATGGCTTGCTTTGTTTAATGTAAGGATTTCCAGTTGCATCTAATTTCTTGAAAATGTCACATGGCAATGGCATCTGACTATTTTGTACAACTGAGCATGGTCTCTCTTCATTTCCAGCCTTCCTACTCAAGGCATGTTCACGACAGTCTAGGGCAGAGGCAATATACTTCCATTTCTGTCCAGAGGAGACCCTTCCTCTTGCCACTCTGGAGAAGTGTTTAATTGCTGACACATGTGGGTACTTGTAAAGGGGTTCTGAGTGGCTGCATCCAATTTAAGTGCCCCATGAAGCTTGGAATTCTTGGGTTTCCTGAACCATATCAGAGTTGATCAGCCCTGGAAGGGAATGAAGCCACTTAAAGGGAAGGGTTAAAATAGTGTCTTCTCTGGTTTTCTGTCCCCATTCTACTCCCCTTCATGGGATAGAAAAAAGAAGGAGAATAAAAAGAGGAGAGAAGCAGCAGGATAAAAGTTCTATGGCTAGGCAGTGATCAAGAGGCATTGAAAGAGGGATGGGATACATCATGATGTTTCCATATTCCCAGCCCTTAGCCTAGAGACTGATGTAACATCAGACACTCAGTGGGTGTCAATTCACTGACACTCAGGAGACTTGCCACAGCATTGGCTATGGAAGCAGGGGCCAACTGAGCCTCCACATGAGTGAAAATGCCATCCAAACTGACCCTGAGGTGCTGACAAACATCTACCCAACGAAGTGCCTGTCAATTACTTAGAAATAAACTATCTGCTGATAAAAGAAACCAGTAAAGTTGATCTCAGATCCAAATATAGAATTAGAGTATTTGGTGATGAATGATAGTGGAAGAGATTTAAGAAAAACCACTTACTCATGAGGAGAAAAACCACTTAGTCATGAGGACTAACATGTAGTCTCAGGATTGCTGCGTACTGTTATACCACAAGAGTGGTGTGGTATGCAGACTGAAAGACCACTGATAAACCTGAAGTGGGCCCCTCACAATGCCTTTATTTCAGGTTAAAGAGAGGAGAACTGCAGAGTTTGTTAATAGACCCAAGCCCTACACAGCCTCTGCGTAGCAAAACCAGTATCCAAATCTTTGCTAATGCTATAATCCTCTGTCTCTCTGTCTTTTTTTTTTTTTTTTTTTTGGTTTTTCGAGACAGGGTTTCTCTGTCTAGCCCTGGCTGTCCTGGAACTCACTTTGTAGACCAGGCTGGCCTCGAACTCAGAAATCCGCCTGCCTCTGCCTCCCGAGTGCTGGGATTAAAGGCGTGCACCACCACGCCCGGCCTGTCTCTCTGTCTTAGTCAGGGTTTCTATTCCTGGACAAACATCATGACCAAGAAGCAAGTTTGGGAGGAAAGGGTTTATTCAGCTTACATTTTCCACATTGCTGTTCATCACTAAAAGAAATCAGGACTGGAACTCAAGCAGGTCAGAAAGCAGGAGCTGATGCAGAGGCCATGGAGGGATGTTCTTTACTGGCTTGCTTCCCCTGGCTTGCTCAGCCTGCTCTCTTATTGAACCCAAGACTACCAGCTCAGAGATGGTCCCACCCACAAGGGGCCCTTTCCCCTTGATCACTAATTGAGAAAATACCCCATAGCTAGATCTCATGGAGGTACTTCCCCAACTGAAGCTCCTTTCTCTGTGATAACCCCAGCTGTGTCAAGTTGACACAAAACTAGCCAGTACACTCTCTCATAACCAGATTTGGTTGTTGTTCACACAAACATGCAGTGAGCCCCGAGTGATCAGAGAAACAACCCTGCCTTCTGCTCCACTACTGTTGTGTCATGGCTGAGTATCTGAGGAACCTGGTGGGAGGCAACACACACTGGAGGAGCTCGGAAGGAGGGCAGGGAAGATGAGAGTGTGTGTGGAACCCAAGGTAAGCAGGTGTCAGTAGGTGTAGGAGCAGGGGGTTAACAGAAAAAGATGGCATGGAAATGTAAGGAAGCAAATGATACAGGGATGGTTATACAGGCATGCAGACCACTCCCATAAGTGGAAATGGAGTTGGGATAAGGGGGAGGGGAGACATCAGCCGCTGCCTAGGCTCTACCCTGGTTACTGACACATGAGTAGAGCCTTGTCATGTTAAGACAGTGCTCTAAGACTAAGACACACCCCAACTCTCTATAGATTTCTACTCTGAAGGTGGAAGTGGATCTTTGTGAGTTCAAGACCAACTTGGTCTACAAACAGAGTTCTAAGACAGCCAGGAAACCAGGATGACACACAGGAGAAATTAAGGAATGCCTGTCTTGGTAAACAAACAAATAAACAAACAAACAAAAATTAGAAAAATCATGTCTTTTAAATAGAGTAGGCATTTCTAATGTCTAAAATAAAAGATAATTAAAGGTCAATTTGACTTTAAGCTACCATTTGTCTATTGCTTTCTATTTATATAACCTGGTTTTCATCCTTTCTCCCCCTATCCTTGGTTTTGTTTGTTTGTTTGTTTGTTTGTTTGTTTTTCGAGACAGGGTTTCTCTGTATAGCCCTGGCTGTCCTGGAACTCACTCTGTAGACCAGGCTGGCCTCGAACTCAGAAATCCACCTGCCTCTGCCTCCTGAGTGCTGGGATTAAAGGTGTGTGCTGCCACGCCCGTCTGTTTTTTTTTAATTAGATATTTTCTTTATTTACATCTCGAATGCTATCCCGAAAGTTCCCTATACCCTCCCCTGCCCTGCTCCCCTACCTACCCAATCCCACTTTCTGGCCCTGGCATTCCCCTGTACTGGGGCATATAAAGTTTGTAAGACCAAGGGGCCTCTCTTCCCCGTGATGGCCGACTAGGCCATCTTCTGCTACATATGCATCTAGAGACATGAGCTCTGGGGGTACTGTTTAGTTCATATTGTTGTTCCACCTAAAGGGTTGTAGACCCCTTCAACTCCTTGGGTAATTTCTCTAGCTCCTCCATTGGGGGCCTTGTGTTCCATCCTATAATGAATGTGAGCATCCCCTTCTGTATTTGCCAGGCACTGGCATAGCCTCACTCGAGATAGTTATATCAGGATTCTTTCAGCAAAATCTTGCTGGCATATGCAATAGTGTCTGGATTTGGTGGCTGATTATGGGATGGCTCCTCGGGTGGGGTAGTCTCTAGATGGTCCATCCTTTTGTCTTAGCTCCAATCTTTGTCTCTGTAACTCCTTTCATGGGTGTTTTGTTCTCTATTCTAAGAAGGAATGAAGTATGCATACTTTGGTTTTGTTCTTCTTGAGTACTACTTGAGTACATTCTTCTTGGAGTACTACTCAGGTATTAAAAACAATGAATTTATGAAATTCTTGGGCAAATGTATGTATCTGGAGGAAATCATCCTTAGTGAGGTAACCCAATCACAAAAGAAGTCACTTGATATGTACTCACTGGTAAGTGGATATTAGCCCAGAAACTTAGAATACTCAAGATACAACTTGCAAAAAACAAGAAGATCAAGAAGAATGAAATCAAAATATGCATACTTCATTCTTTCTTAGAATAGAGAACTATCCTTGTTTTCTCCTTTCTTTCTTTCTTTCTTTCTTTCTTTCTTTCTTTCTTTCTTTCTTTCTTCCTTCCTTCCTTCCTTCCTTCCTTCCTTCCTTCCTTCCTTCCTTCCTTCCTTCCTTCCTTCCTTCTTTCTTTCTTTCTTTCTTTCTTTCTTTCTTTCTTTCTTTCTTTCTTTCTTTCTTTCTTTCTTTCTTTCTTTTGGTTTTTTGAGACAGGGTTTCTCTGTATAGCCCTGGCTGTCCTGGAACTCACTTTGTAGACCAGGCTGGCCTCGAACTCAGAAATCCGCCTGCCTTTGCCTCCTGGGTGCTGGGGTTAAAGGTGTGCACCACCACGCCCGGCCTATCCT
This sequence comes from Mus minutoides, assembly GCA_902729485.2. Classification (NCBI taxonomy): domain Eukaryota; kingdom Metazoa; phylum Chordata; class Mammalia; order Rodentia; family Muridae; genus Mus; species Mus minutoides. The sequence goes on along the minus strand of LR750314.1, from coordinate 101,809 downwards.
TGTTTTCTAAAGGATTATTTTTAAGTATTTTATTCTTATGTAATTATGTGTATAGGTGGCATGCATGTCTCTATGTGTGTTTGTGTATATGAGTACAGCTCATCATGAAAGACATAAGATGTTGAATTCCCTGGAGCAGGAGGACTTAGAAGTGGATCTCTCAGTGTGAGTGCTGGGAATGGAACTCTGGTACTGTGGAAGAGTAGCAATGCTCCCAACCACTGAGGAACCTGTCCAGCCCCAGAATGAATCATTCCTAAACCTTCTGTCTTCTCATTAGCCTATTGGCTATTTAACCTTTTAGTGTTTATTGAATGCATCTTTGATACATTTACACTTATTTATTTAGTATGTATGTATGTATGTATGTATGTATGTATGTATGTATGTATGTATATGCACATATATCAGGGTGTATGGGAAGAGGTAAGAGGACAACTTATGAGAGTCAGTTCTCTCCTATTGTGCGTGTGTTCATGGAATGAACTCAGACTGTCAAACTTGGCAGCTTTTACTGACTAGGCCAGCTCCCCAGCCCAAGGGAAGAGATTTATTAAAATCTAAGCTAAATCAATACCTTCATTCTAGACCAATGCCCTTGATGATATGACTTTAAATTTTCTCTTCTCACATTTCTTTCTCTATATAACACATAATAAATCACTATTTATATTGTCCAGTTTTATGAGGACAGACCCATATATCGTCTTTCTGTTGAATTCCCTTGTTTTTCTGCATTTCTGAGCTTCCATTTAGGTCCACTTCCACTTGTATGTTCTGAGGCAGGATCTCTATGTGGTCCAGGTTTGCATCTTGAGTAGGTGGTGCTATACGTGTGCCCAGCTTCATGTGTGCCCAGCTTCGTTTACTTTCCACATGAAAACCATTGAGACAGGGCCTCTGTATTTAGCCCTGGCTGTCCTGGTCCTCTATGTAGACGGATACGGCTTCAAACTCAGAGACCTGTCTGCCTCCTAAGTGCTGGGATTAAAGGCATGTGCCACTATGCCCATATTCACTCTGTGTTCAACTTTTTGTTTTGTTGTTAGTGGGGTGTGTGTGTGTGTGTTTGTGTGTGTTGGTGTTTTGGTGTTGGTTTTAGTTTTTTGTTTTTTTTGCTTTTTGTGTTTTTTGGTGTTTTGTTGGTTTTTTGTTTTTGTTTTTGTTTGTTTGTTTTTTGCTGTGTTACTGATGAGATCCAGGACCTTCTAGGCAAGTATTCTGCCGGACCTACTTCCTTAGCCTACCAAGTAATAGTTTGGTTTTTGTTTTCATTCTTTCCCCTTAATGGTTTGGAAGTAATTAAAGTAATTTGAATCTATTTTTTTCTTCCCTCATCTATCAGATTTGTCTTGTTGAAAAATGTAATCATACTTTTTTTTTTTTTTTTTGAGGCAGCTTCTTACTGTATAGTTCAGGCTAGCCTCCAACTCAGAACTCATGAACTCATGGCCCACCTGCCTCAGCCTCCTGTCAACCACTGTTTTTAGAGATGATTCTCTTTTGTTGGTGCTTTTCAAGACAGAGTTTCTCTGTGTAGCCCTAACTGTCCTGGAACTCACTCTGTAGAGCAGGCTGGTCTTGATCCACCTGCCTCTGCTTCCGTAGTGCTGGGATTTAAGGTTTGGGCTACCACCACGAGACTTGTGGGTTTTTTTGTTTTTTGTTTTTTTTTTTGAAGCTACTAGGCTTTTCTCTGTTTATTATTTTTGGGTTTTGACTTTCAGTTTCTACATGTTGAAGTCCCAAATTAATTTTTCACCAGAGTGTGTTAGTTATTTTTGTATTACTGTGACAAAATACCCACAGAAGCTCCTTACAGGAAGGAAGACTGAAGCCCATGGTTTCAGAAGGTTGCAGCCTGTCACAGCTGACAATGCAGAATATCACCATGGCAGCAGGAGTACTGAGCCATGGCTAACTAGTCACACCCCAGCAGACCAGGGAGCAAGGAGCTCTAGGCAGAAACATGATACATTATAACTTTCAAGAGCCCACCCTGTGACTTTTTTCCTCCNGGAGGAAAAAAGTCACAGGGTGGGCTCTTGAAAGTTATAATGTATCATGTTTCTGCCTAGAGCTCCTTGCTCCCTGGTCTGCTGGGGTGTGACTAGTTAGCCATGGCTCAGTACTCCTGCTGCCATGGTGATATTCTGCATTGTCAGCTGTGACAGGCTGCAACCTTCTGAAACCATGGGCTTCAGTCTTCCTTCCTGTCTCGAAAAACCAAAAAAAAAAAAAAGATTGTGAGACTACTTATAGCCATCTGTACCAGTGTTCTATCATAACAATAACACACACATACACTAAACCTATACCTATACTATATATACAAACATACAATACACATATGCTACACATATGCTACACATGTACATATACTATACACACTACACACACACTAAACACACACTACACAGGTACATATACTACACACACACACACACACACACACACACACACACACGCTACACACAGCACACACATTGCACACACACATACTACATATCCACATACACACCATACATACACTTACATTCATACACATATATATGATTGTTGAAATGTATTGATTTGAGATTGTATGGGATGCTAGGCAAGAATGAAAGCCAGAGGGCAGCCTGTCTTACTGATGGGATGGGCTTCAGGTAGGGATGAATCTGACCCACAGTGGGATTTCTTCCTGAGAAAGCTTTAATTCTGTCTTTAAGTCTTCCCATTAATTGGTCCAAGCTCTCACACGTTATTGAGGATACATGACAACTATGGTGGTTTGAATGACAATGGCCCTTTCATGGTTCATGTTTGAATGCTTTGTCCCTAGCTAGTGGAACTTTTTGGGAAGGATTAGGAGGTGTGGTCTTATTGAAGTAGGTTTGTCACTAGGGGTAGCCTTTGACATTTCAAAAGCCTGTGCCATTCCTAGTTAGCTGTCTCTCTCTTTCTACCCTGAGCTTTGTAGATCAGATGTAAACTCTTAACTACTGCTCCAGTACTGTTGCTGCCTGCCTGCTGCCTGCCTGCTGCCTGCCATGTTCACTGCTATGATGATCATGGTCTCTAATCCTCTGAAATCATGACCCTCTCAAATTAAATACTTCCTATATAAGTTGGCTTGGTCATTGTATCCTAACATACAAAAAGAAGAATAACTAAGTCAGTAGCTTATAACTGTCCTTCACTTCTCAGTGTGCACTCACTCACTAGAGAGACAAACTTAACTCTAGGACTTCCGATTTTACCAACCTCTGGTCAAACTGAGCTGAAACAAAGCCAGACTCCATGGGTCATGATCTTGCCAAGACTTCTTCCTTCTCTCCCAAGTCACCTCCAAGCCCACCTTTTTTTTTTTTTTTTTTTTTTGGCCTGGCTTCTAAAACCTGCTTTCTCTTATGTCTCCTACAAAGTCCTGTAAACTATTTACTTATATCAAATATTTAGCATATAATTAGCATCTTCTGCATTTATTTAGTCATTAGAGTTTATACTTAAAAACATTTTCTAAATTTGCCACACATCTGCCTCTACTTAACTCAGTATGTGTTTTGTGCTTCATTGCCCTCATGAGAAAAGTAATGGTTGGTTGATGCTTCAAGACTTCCATTTTCTCTTCCATCCCAAGTAAGTTTTCTTTCTTTCTTTCTTTCTTTCTTTCTTTCTTTCTTTCTTTCTTTCTTTCTTTCTTTCTTTCTCTCTTTCTCTCTTTCTCTCTCTCTCTCTCTCTCTCTCTCTCTCTCCCTTTCTCCCTTTCTTTCTTTCTTTCTTTCTTTCTTTCTTTCTTTCTTTCTTTCTTTCTTTCTTTCTTTCGACTTAGTTATTCTTCTTTTTGTATGTTAGGATACAATGACCAAGCCAACTTATATAGGAAGTATTTAATTTGAGAGGGTCATGATTTCAGAGGATTAGAGACCATGATCATCATAGCAGTGAACATGGCAGGCAGCAGGCAGGCAGCAACAGTACTGGAGCAGTAGTTAAGAGTTTTGAGATAGGGGCTTTGTAGCCTGGAACTCACTTTGTAGACTGTGATGACCTTGAACTCACACATATCCATACAGAAGAGGTAGCACCTGCCTCCTGAGTGTTAGTCCAACAACTTCTGTCATGTAGTTATTGTTTGTGTTCATGTTATCTGTGCTCTGTGCCTCTAATTCATCTTTATGAGTCTAGCATTTTTTGTTGACTATTGATTTGGTATTTAATACTTAGGTGATAGATCAGCATGGTTCATCACAAAGACAATTAGACAGGAATCCATGACTAACAGGTCACATTTCACTGTTACTTCGTTTTCTTCCTCTACATTCAAGCCGTTTATGGGGACAAGCCCCATAAACAACTGTACCAAACAACTGTAATTCACTCCCACAGTTGGGAGGCTGAGGCAGGAAGATTATCGTGTCTTTGAGATCAGCCTGTGCTTTGCAATGGGCACTAAGCTAGCCCCTTCTATCCCCAGTTAACCAACCACACAAAACAAAACAAGAAAGGGGAAAAAACAGTAACTAAGAAAGGACGGCTTAAACTTCATTCCATTGTAAGTCAGGAACCTCTGGGCCACAAAGAATAAGCAGGTAGTTAAGTATGCCAGTTAATATGAGTTTATTTATACCAATACATATGAAAGTAAGGAAGATCGGGAAAACAACCCAGTGCCCACAAAGTTTAAAGTCCTTGGTAAGACTCAGCCATTTCTTCAGCAATAAAGAGCAGTAATGGTGACTCAGAGGGGATGCTGGCTGTCACTGTGGACACAACTGTCTTTCCTGCTTAAAGATGGTCTTAAACCACACAGGAAGGAGGCCTGCCCTGGGTGTATCTTACTGCTCCTTGCTTACTTTCTATCTCTCATACCGAGACCCAGATGTTTAGGCCAGGCACTTCTGGGTGCATCATCCTTTCTCTGGCTTCCTTTTGCCCTATCTGTCAATCTGTCCCTGGAAATAAGGCAAGCAGCTGTGGCGGGTGTGGGGACATAACAAGGCATAGAATGTGCTTCCTGCATGGAGGTCTGCCTGATCGCTGGGAGAAACTTACATCCCGGCTTGGAGTGTAGGAAGTAACAGAAAGCTTTACTGCTGGGAGCGGAATACCTTTGTTTCCCAGTGGCGGGAAGTCCTCTCACAATGCGGTTCTGTTTCTGACGTTTGCTGTCACTTCTGGAGTTGTGGGTTTTGGATGCTGCCTGTCATATACGCATTTGATAAAGAATAAAAGTGAAAGAAGATAGAGGTGTAGGTGAAGCCGTTATTCACATGAATGTTGTTAATTTAGAGGTTCTGAGATGTCTTTTTAAAACGTCCATCTTTATTTAAGTTGGAAATTCAGATGCAATTTCAATATGCTTAATCCTGGAAATTGAGGTCATTGCTCCCAAGATGGTTTGTGGACCCACACAAGACCTTCTGGATTAGAAACCATGCCCGTCTGTCTGCTCAGTATTTCCGTTGCACCTTAGGATTTTCTACCTATGGCAGTTGGGGAAGGGGGCAGTGGAGGAAGGTAGAGTTGATAGTTGAATTGTTTTCAGTAGATCTATGGCCCAGAGGAGTAGTTTCGAGAGCTGGTTATCTATTTTGCAAAACAACACCCCTACCCCCTTTACTAATGTTCCTATCAAGGGAATAAAAATTAAGTATAAGTAACCTTTACCTTGCTATGACTTAATTGCATACATTTCCATAGAATTATATTATCATGATTTTTTAAAAAACCATGAAGCTATAGGACCCAGACCCAGTTGATCAAATACAATTACTGACTTGAAGATTCAGAAAGTTCACTTTACTATGTCTCTGCTAAAACCTCAAGTGACAACTTTGAAGAAAGTGTGCCTCAGACTTCTTCCTACAAGGGTGCTCAGCTTTTGCATGTGTGAATACCTTCCTTCAGAGGTAAGTCCTGCTATAACTCCAAATTGCTATAGTAAATCAGCAATTCATTCCCTGTGGGTCCCGAGCAAGACTTTGTGCTATGTGCTTTGGGTTGTTTGAATGGGATCACTTCCTTGTGGTTGCTATGTGGATAAAGATGACATGGAATTCCTGACTCCTCACCACTTAAGTTCTGGGATCCTAGGTATGTACTTCCTCACACAGCTAAGTATCACATTTCTTTTTGTTAGATTTCCAACTGAAGCCAGCTGGCCAGTGGACATTTATAATCCCAAGTATAAGACTGCCTGTGGATCAAAAGTAAGAACACTCAATTTCACAGTTTCAAGAAACTGCTTTAGAATTCCCATCTAGTTACCATAAAAAGCAGTGCATTCTAGTTCATCCAAAGGTGGGGATTCTCTCAAATGGAAGAAGTAGGCTAAGAGTTGGGGATAGCCTTCCTTATTTCATTTAGGTCAGAAATGACAGGCAGCTCTCTGGTTAATGAGCTATGTGGTGTTATGTATATGCTTGGCCCAGGGAGTAGCTCTATTAGGAGGTGCGGCCTTATTGAAGTAGGAGTGTTACTGTGTGTAAGACCCGTCCGTACCCTAGCTGCTTGGAAATCAGTCTTCCACTAGCAGCCTTCAGATGAAGATCTAGAACTCTCAGCTTCTGCACCATGCCTGCCTGGATGTGGCATGCCCCCACCTTGACTGGACTGAACCTCTGAACTTGTAAGCCAGCTCCAATTAAATGTTGTCTTTTATAAGACTTGAATTGGCCATGGTGTCTGTTCACAGCAGCAAAACCCTAACTAAAACAAAGGGGACAAGGAAGGGTATGGAAAGCATGAGCTATGGAATAATTTATCCAATCTATGATCTCAGTCAAAGTTCTTATAATAGGGTACAGCAATTCATTGGGAATACAAAGGCAAAGGAGAAAATCCACCCATTATTCACAGGGCTGTTGATAGGATGGAGTTTGAATAATAACAACAAAGTGTTTGCATTACAGGAGCTGACTGCTCTATGCAGGGGAAGGGCACAGTTTCACATGAAAATATGAAATAATATTTAAAATTTTCAAATTTAAAATTTATGGGACTTTTAAATAATTTAAAGTGTTGGAATTTATTTAATTATAATGGAATCTAAATTTTAATTTAATGGAATTAAAAATAATTTTAAAATAATGGAATAGAATTTGGAGAGAGAAACCCTTACAAAAGTCATGCATTTAGGCGAGAAATATAAATTTCAAAAGGATAGCATTCCTGAGACAGATGGACCCTGGATCTGATTCTACCAAGAAATTCTCACTGTCTTGTTTTGTTGTTGTTGTTGTTTTGTTTTTTTTTTCTCCCCCTGGAACTTAGTTTTATAAATTTCTACAAGCAAATAGGAATCTCAGGATGAACAAATCCAAGTCACTTGAGAAGAGCTACAGATCAGTGGGATACAAGCCTCTCCACCCATCCCAAGTTCAACGAGATGCTTCTGACAAGCCAGTAACCATGCGTTAAAAATAAAACACCATTTTCAAAGAGTAAGATCAATCAACAGAATGTGATCCAACCAATCCGACTAAGAATGGCAGCAGAGTCTCAGAGAAAGCAGAGCAGATTCCAAGGAAGCAGTGCCCCGAGCAACACAGAAGCAGACGCTTCCGCACGTCTTTCATTTCTCTTGCTGAGCCTGCGAGACTCAAAGACATCAATTTTCACGTTATGTTCCACAGGACCTTGGCAGCATTTCTTACACACTCCTTAAAGACAGCATGCATGGGGGTGGGGGGCTGAGCTGGGGGAGGTATTTGCAGTGTGTCTCGGTTCCGTCATTTTCAGGCTCACAAAGAATAGTATTTGCAGAGTGTGGCTACAATTCCACGTTCCCTTTCCTTTCCCGTGGCCTGCTGGCTCTGTGACTTCATGTATGAGCAGCCAGTGACAGTGTAGTGGAAGTCAACAGGACACGCATAGGAGAATGTGTGCCTGGTGAGGATGATATACACATTTTATGTGTCTTGAAAAAACTGCAGGATGCATAGAAACTGTGGGTTCCACATGCCTGCTTTCAACCAGTTGGTCTGTCTGAGGTCATACTGACTCCAAAGTGAGCAGATATGGCCCATATGGTGGGTCACTGTTGGATTTTGAAAACCAACATTTGAGAATAAATAAGGCACTAAGTTATTGTTAGTAATGGAGAAATCTAAAATGTATCTCAAACTGTGTTTGGTCTCCATTCCTTTGGAGAACAGATCCCAGAATATTCATGGAGAAAAAAAGGGTAGGACCGAAGTCACCTTCATAATTTCCATCAGGGTATATCTCCAAATTACAAGTAGTCTTGGAGTGTTTTTGTTTTCTGTTGTTGAGAAATAGATCCTAAGCTATTTGGAAGGGGAAGAATGGAAGTTAGTTATTTATCTTGCAGAGACTTAAAGTCTAAAAGATAAATATCCCCTTTGTAGGACAGCATCCTGCTGAAAGAGAACAGTCTCCTGAATTAGACGTTCTCTCAGGGGACAGGTGACACTGGGCACTCTGCACAGGGATCATTTCTCTGGGTGCTGCAGTAGGAGAGTGTTGCGAGGTGGGTGATATGCTTAGCTGTAATGGCACAGAAAAAGGGTTAGCAGGTCAGGCAGGGATCCTGGTGTGTGGCAGATGCCTGTGATACATGCGCAGGGCTGCCACGAAGGTAGGTTTGGGAATAAGTGACTTGCTGGCCATTTCATAAGTGACAATGATCTCCTTTCCTGCTGCACAATACCCAAGGTGGCCACAGGGAGAGGGCCCATGCCCCCAAACCTTTGTTTGTCTCATGAGACAATTGACAAGGAATCTGGGAGACAATGGAGCCCAGAGGGAGGCAACCTTTGAAGTTTCCCTTTGAATCAACCCAGGTTCCCCTTGTCTGTTCAAGAGTGAACAGGCTAGTTATGTCTCCACCTTGAACCATTGCTTTCCTTCCTCCCTTCCTTCCTTCCTTCCTTCCTTCCTTCCTTCCTTCCTTCCTTCCTTCCTTCCTTCCTTCCTTTGAAAATTATCCCCAAAGCTATTTTCGGACAGCTGCCAGGATGACACCCAATTCAAGGATGGAGTATATGGTAAATGCTTAGAGTATTGGGGGCTGGCCATTATGAATGAAAAGTATCACTGAGATTCTTGAAATCAGCCCAGAAAACTTGATACCTTTAAATCATAGCTTCCCATGGGATGCTCTGTCTCTGTCCTTCTCTTTATCTCTGTCTCTCTCTCTCTTTTTCTTCCTGTTACTTTTTTGTTTGTTTTTTGAAACAGGGTCTCTCTCTATGTAGCCTTGGCTGTCCTAGAACTCTGTATGTAATCTCTAACCCACAAAGATCTTCCCCCCCCCCAGCTGATCTTAACTGCATGCATCACCATGCCTGGATACTGTCCCAGCTATCTTGACTGGTTTTAAACACCCAGTGAGGTGACAGGTGTCCTTGGTAGGAAAAGAACAGGGGTGATCAGTAGGACTGTGAACAGCCATTCTGTGTCAGTGAACCTGTGAGTTCTCAGCCAGGCGGTGGTGGCACACGCCTTTAATCACGTTAATCACTTTAATCACAATTGGAGGCAGAGGCAGGTGGATTTCTAAGCTCAAGGCTAGCCTGGTTTACAAAGTGAGTTCCAGGACAGCCAGGGCTACACAGAGAAACCCTGTCTCGAAAAAACCAAAAGAAAAAAAAAAAAAACCCAAGTCTCTCAAGATTAAATAATGAGCTTGCTCATCCTTGTTCTAAAAACACTTGTACACACTGGTGCTAATGTGTTATTATGTGTTATTATTTATGTCACCGTGACCAGGCTGAATGTTCCATTCAAATACGTACCATTCAGATTGTCACTCTGACCAACCTTCTCCACCCCTGGCCCCCATTCATATCACCTGTGTTTGCAAATAGAAGGTGCTTTATTTTCCCCTCTGGATTCTTTGGGAGTGTGCCTGGTATTGGCTCTACCAGGATACCACAGAGATTATTTCAAGAAAAAGATTATGCAATGTTAATGCTTAGCATTTATATAGGTTCTTTTGATTTCAAAAACAACTTATAAATATCGCCTACCATGACAGCATCCTTGCGAGGTAGGTGAGTATTATTGTCTACATTAACAATAGAAAACCGAGGCCAAAGAGGGAAGGGCTCTGTTCTGAGCACAGTCAGGAGCCACACTGGGCATAGGCATCTTGGCCATTTTCTCTGGCCCTGAAGAGGTCACACCTCTCTCATGTAGCAACAGTCTCTGTAAATACAGGATTATATATTATATAGATATAAAACAACAACACACAATAACATTATAGAACAGTAATCCAATATTTCTGTTTCTTAGTAAAATATGTTAAGCACAGTATTTAAATTGCATTTGTCTGAAAAGCATTTGGTATATTAAATAGCAGAAGGTATATTAAATAGCTCTATTATAAACATTTGCTGGCATACTCTTAACAGCATAATAATTCTAAATAAATTAAAATCCACCAACGCATAGACCTTTCCTTTATAATACTGTTAACCAAACACAAATGTGAAACTGCTTTATTCTTCAAATGCAGACTTAATGGCTTGCTGGGTATTAGCAGGGGCATTTCATTTTTTTTTTTTTTTTGAGCTTGAGGAAAGGAGATATATATGAGAAAGACTGTGGTTTTAAAAAATAACCAATTTAAGATGGGGAAAAATGTAATTGAAAGGAGAAAGTGAAAGACTGATTTCCATTCTGTATACATTCTGGGGAATTCATATCATTCCCCAAGACATTCTCATTCTTTGAACTAGTGCTGACATGAATCCAGGGACGATGTAAAACAAGAACATGTTTGTCAGAAGACAGACTGATACCCTAAAAAAACCCGCTGTCAGAAGACAAGGAACAAGGGGACAGAAATGAGTGTTTTTCAGTAGTCTTGAAGGCTGGCATGAAATGGAGGCGCCTGTGCTCAGCTGCCTGGATAGGTCTTAGAGACGATGTCAGGGCACATGCTTTGGTTCTGTCTGCCTCTTCTCCCCTCTTCCTCCAATTCCAGAATTCAGCAATATTTAAGGAAAGGGCTCACCTCATGCTATTTTTCTTAAAACCAGTGCAGGTGGGTCAGCAGAAAAGGTTCTAAAACCAGTAAGAATCAGAAGACAAGAACCAAGTCGTAAAATATGTTTGCATTTGTTAAAAACTAACTCCTATGTCAGGACAACATTCTCTGTCAGAGCTCATAGATACAAAAGTCTTAAATTTAATATACGGTGCTAAGATGTTGTTAGCTAGATATTACATGTCATTCAGAGAACATTTTAAATAAGTGTGCTTTTTATTTCTCCTTAATAAAAGAAAAGATGTAGTAAATCGTTGTCTTTCCTCTAGTCCTTCCTGCGTTTGGTCTGAAGCCTTGCGTGTCTGTTAGTGAGCTATGCGCTCAGCGGCTCCCTCCCGGTGGCATTGGCAATGGCAGGTTGGTTGGAGGGAGACTTGTTGAGTTTGGACAGGCTTGAACAGTTCGGCTGTTTGGTGGGCTGTATGGATTTGGCATAAGGTGAATACCAGTCCCTCTCAAACACGTCCTTCAGTTGCTTAATGATGCTCCTGTTGTCTCTCACATCTGCCTGGTTGATGACAAGGCCTGTGCCAGCGTTCTGGGTAAAGTCATTCCCTACCCAGTCAAAATTTCCTACAAATAAAGAAATGATGATGAGAAGGTACGATCCACTGGGAAAAGTCCCAATATAATGAAACAGATCCAAAAATAAATTATATATATANGGGGGGGAAAATTGCTAGAAGCTCCACATATGGCAGATTAATATTTGCATATTATTTTGGCATTTTCTTCAGCTTCGCTCAAGTCGAAACTCAAAACAAGAAATCTGCTGTTCTTTTCCTGTAAATGTTATTTCTTATTGATGTTCACAAGACACACTAAATACAGCAACATTTAAAATATATAGGAATACACTTTAAAATCCTGTGAACAATTACTACTTTCTCAAAGAGACAACATCGAATCCATATGTATAAACATTATTATGCAGAGATGCTTCGCCACTGAGACAAAGCAGAAGGCAGAGCTATGACTACAGCATTCCCTAAGGAGACTAGAAGGTATCCCCCAGGGCAGAACTGGAGGCTTGGCCAGGATTGATGGCTGATTTGGTTTTTCTCAGAGCTTTCTTAATAAAGTGCCAGAAACCAGTTGGTTTTTGTTGTTGTTTGTTTGTTTGTTTTGTTTTGTTTTTTTGTTTCTCCGTATAGCCCTGGCTGTCCTGGAACTCACTTTGTAGACCAGGTTGGCCTCGAACTCAGAAATCTGTCTGCCTCTGCCTCTGCCTCTGCCTCCTGAGTGCTGGGATTAAAGGCTTGTGCCACCACGCCCGGCTAACCAGTTGGTTTAAATAGAAGAAATGTACTCTCATGCCTTTGGAGACAAAAATCAAGGTTGCTTCCTTCTGAGAACTACAGGAAATGTGATGGCTACTTTTTGCTCCATCCCAGGCTTAATGTGTCAAGAAGAAGCTCTGCGTTGAGTAAATGAGAGACACCCTCAAGCTTAACTAAGATGAGAGAGATCCAGATTCCAGGAAGGAGAGCGACACCTTGTGGTCCAAGATCAAGTTGGAAGTCTGGAATATTCGGGGATGTAGTTAAGCTGCCAGGGAGTCTGAGGGAGACCAGCTATGAGTTACTGTCTACTTTGGGCAAAGCATAGTATTTGTATTTATATACAATATTTTGTATGATGGGGGGGATTTTCCATGAGAAAGGAGATGTTCACAGAGATCCCTACAGCTGTCCCATGTTTTATGGCCCATGGTTAAATGGTGCTTCACAGAGAACTATTGGAGCTGAAGTTCAAAGCCAAATTTAAGTCCATAGCCTGCACTTCACCTTTGACCCTAAAGGCATCCTCTTCCCACTTCACCCTGGACAATGACTGCAGCTCAGGCTCCGGGGCATTGCAGCAGCTATACTGAGATTTCTGCTCTATGCACTGGTGGATGAAATTTTCTAGAGGAAACACACATAGGTAAATACTAAAGGAAGAGAAAGGAGGATAGAGGGGGTGAGGAGTTTGGGGCCTTAGCCTGTAAATCTGGCCTTTGCCCTGCCATACAGAGAATGAGCCAAGAGAAGGGTGTTTGTGGATTTCAAATGCCTTAGTTGGCTTCTTTCACGACAGCTCTGGGAAGCATCATGCTGACACAGAAATTTTGGCGGACCTTCAAGGTGACATATACCTCCATAATTTTTTTTTGAAGCTGGGCTACATTTTTTTAAACCTTTTATCCTTTTAGACTATTTTAGTTCCCCAGAATGCACAAACTAAAGTTGCAAAGGTTGAAATATCCAGAATGTAGTGTGTCTTCTCTCTCTCCCTCTCTCCCTGTCCCTGTCCCTGTCCCTCCCCCTCCACCCCCTTTCTCTCTCTCTCTCTCTCTCTCTCTCTCTCTCTCTCTCTCTCTCTCTCTCTCTCTCTCTCGTGTGTGTGTGTGTGTGTGTGTGTGTGTGTGTGTGTGTGTGTCTGTGTGTCTGTGTGTCTGTGTGTTAGGGTGCCAGAGATCTCTCCTTCTTGGTAGGTAGCCTTAGGCATCTTTCCAGCTCCTTCAGTTAACCTCTCCACCCCTCCTTACCTGTCTAGTTGCTCAGACACCTTCCAAACAAAATTTCTAAGCTTAACTCAGATATATGCTTAAGTCAGATATATTGTGGAGAATATAAAATGAGAAAGATCACGCTGTCCGAAGAGTCTTTGGGATGACTCATACAAACTTAATGGAGTTATACCCCTATGCCCTGAAATTTTTTTCTTGGTTCCACACTATTGATGAGTTAATTTCCCTTTTGACATGCTTTGAATTTTTTGTATTGGGACTTTGCTTCTCTCTAGAGATCAGTGCTTTACTAAAACTGTTGTCTATAAAATGAAGTTACTTAATAATGTCTTAGCCCATGCTTACTAAGACTCCAGAGTCAATGTTTGGAGCCATTCATATATTATCTCATTTTATCACCACACCATCAAAGAGTGGGTGCTATTATCCCCCTTTCACAGATAGGGGGACCGATGCTTACAAGAGATTACACAGATTTGTGTCAGTACTGTAATTCAAATATAGATTTCTCTGATCCACAAACATTTTTTAAATTTGTCCAAGAAATGTTTGTATATCAGGTGAGTCATTTCAACACCAATAAACATTAGTTTACATTCTACAACCAGCCCATGTGGTCTTGGTTGAGTCCTATTTTCTTCTTAAAGAGTCACTGAAGGTGCACATGACACCTTACTTTTAATGAATGCTACAATAAAATATCTTGATTTGGGGTCTTAAGCCATTAAGTACACCTAGATTCATCCCAAAGTTTTAGATAATTGAGCTAGAAGTTTCTATTTTTTTTTGTAAGCAATTTTGGTGGTTCTTCCCTTGATTTTCAAATTTTTATGGTTGCTTATTACTTATTTATTTAATATTTTTGAATGTTTCACCTGCATGTATATATGTGTGTGCAATTTATGTGCCTGGTGTCCTCAAAGGTCAGAAAAGGGCAATGGATACCCTAAAACTGGAATTAGTGGATATTGTGAGCCCCTTCATGGGTTCTAGGAATTTAACCCAGATCTTCTCTGCAAGAGCATTGAGTGCTCTAAACTGCTAAGCCATCTCTCTGTTCCTTGCCACTTGCTTAGAAAGGAAAAAAAAGAAAAAGAAAAAGGAGCTTGCTCTTGTGTGATGATGCATGCCTTGGGAAGTAAAGACAGGTGTATCTCTGTGAGTTCGAGGCCAGCCTGGCCTACAGAGCAAGTTCCAGGACAGAGAGGACAACACAAAGAAACCCTGCCTCAAAAAACCAAACCAAAACAAAAGTTCAGGAGTGGTGTTGCATGTCTCTAATCCCAGGACTTGGAAACTAAAGACAGGTTTATCTTTGTGAGTTTAAGGGAGGCCAGCCTGGTCTACAAAACAAATCCAGGACAGCCAGGACTTGTTACTCAGAGAAACCCTGTCTCAACACAATCAAAGGCAAAACCAAACCAAGCAAACAAACAAAAGCTAGTTTCATTCTGCTTTCCATAAACTGAGAGAAATGAGGAAATTCAAACAATCCCATTTTGAATTACCTTTGAAAGTCTTTATAATGTAAAACAATCACAAGTACTTATTTATTTATTTATTTATTTATTTATTTATTTATTTATTTATTTTGAGGCAGAGTCTTTCTATATTGCCCTGGCTGTTCTGGAACTCACTATGTAGACCAGACTTGCTTTGAACTCACAGAGATCCACCTGCCTCCACCACCTCAGTGCTGAGTTTAAAAGTGTGTACCACATGCCTGGCAAAAATCTTTAGAAAAAAAATTTATTTTAATCTTTAATTGTGTATATCTGTGTCTGTGTATGGGTGTGTGCATGTGAGTGTAGTACCCATGGAGGCCAGAAGAGGGTGTCATATCCACTGGAGTTGGAGATAAAGGAGGTTATGAAACTCCCAACAGAAAGTGCAGAGAACTGAAGTCCAGAAGAGCAAGCAGTAAATGCTACTGACCCGTCAGACACCTCTGCAGCACCATTTATTAAAAACAAATAAACAAACAAAACCCTAGATGCCCTATTTTTAAGAAGGCAAAGACATAATTAGGAAAAATAGAGACTGATATCCTGGGGCTGAGATTGCAGTGACCCTGTAGCCTGGGCTGGACACCTGTGTGGTCAAGTTACCTCCTTCTTCACAGCCCATATCCTTACTTCTAAACCTGGATTAGAGTCTTCTCTCCATTGGCAGCAGAGTTAGGACTAAGGCAAAAGTCCTTCATGAAGTAAAGATTTCTCTTTTTTTTTTATTCACCCATGGAACGTAGAGAAATAATTGAGATGGATATTCATTTTTGCATCCCACAGATGTGCTTTTCTTTTCTGTGGAAGCTGCTGCTTCACCTCTGTGATGTAATAATCACCCTGATTCTTCAGGTTTGAATGTCTTCTTTTTATAGACAATGTCAGCTCTCTCTGTGATAACTCCAGTGAAGGAATTACCCTTGCCTCCCACTCGCTGTGAAGACTTAGAATAATTCCACCAATGTAATGGTGTATGCACCTGGAACTTTAGTGCCTTAATAGTAATAGCTAATATTAACTGGGCATTGTCAGCAAGCCAGGTGCTTTGTGTATATTATCTCTCATTTAAACTTCACCCCATGAAGTCAAAACTGACACCAGCTCCATTTTACAAATCAGCGAACTGAACTTCAGGGAATTAATTGTTCCGTGTTAGGTATCCACACAATGGTGGCAGAGGTGTCATAAGGAGATGGTGTGGATTCCTTTGCTGCCCAGAAAGAATGATGACTCCCCAGAACCTCAAGACAGGGTGTCCCACGATATTGCAGACAAGCGAATGAGCACTGAGTTTGTTCCATGCTGGAACTCACCTCTGCTGAGCCCTTTGCCTCCTCACTTATAAAATGAGCCAAACACAGCAGAGAATGTCTGCAGAATGTAGATGGAGGACTGTGAGCTCCAGCCATGGAGTAGAGATAGTGTCTGTGGGGCTGAAGAGCTCTTGGCTCCCATTTCCTGCTTCTTACCTGTACAACCTCCTCAGTGGCTACAACTTCCAAGGTGTCAGCTCCCCCTCCTGCCCTACTGTGACCCCTGAGGGGCTTCTCAGCCCCCACACCTACCGATGTAAGCCGCCCCGTCTGTCACCATGTACTTGTTGCGGTTTAATTTAGGAAAGGTTTGGTTCTTTTGTTCTTTCGTTGCACAAGCGTTCTCTCTTTCCAGATCAAAAAATTTCTGTAAGACAAGAGAAAAGTAAGAAAGGAAAGCAGGTCAAGTGAGAATGTTTTCGGTCTTGTTCATAAGCACAAAGGAGTCTATTATCCAAATATCAACAATAGACCTCATATTGAGTTACTAAAATGACACTCTGGTTATGTCGTATAGAGGAAGCTATTTTTACTCTTCATCCATATAGGGCAACAACAAAGAAAATTAGCATGTTCAACTAGCTCTATAATTAACTCTGTGAAGCTAACAAATGAACACAAAATTCATTTTCTGAGCAGGGTGAGGGATAGAAAGCTGTTTAATTCTCATGGTCGTATTCAGCAGGCTGCAATGGCACTGGCAGCAGCCCCCAGGCACTGTGTGCCAGGCATGACAACGAACTGAGTGAATATTCTTATCCACTACATACATTATGTCAACAACTAGCTGATTCATCTGAGAATCTGCAAAGGTCAAAAGAGATTTTGCCACAAGAACAAATAGTTGAAACACCTAAGCCTACAGGGCTTTTTTTGAATGGGCAACTAAAAAAAGAAAAATCACAAATTTCAAACTATGTAATTCTAATGTCAGTGTGACTCCAGATGACGATGATGATGATGATGATGATAAAGATGATAAGTAGCAGTCTAATTCACCCAAGGTTCAAAATGGAGGAGCTGGAGGAATATAGGAAATGATCTATAGAGAGGAAAGGCCTTAGCAATTCGGACAGTGTTGGATTAAGTGTCCATTGTGAATGAGCCCATGGGACTGTGAAGGCTGAGCTGAGAGGAGATACGCATTGGAGATAAGGATCTCAGGTCTCCACTGTAGTGGAAAACTTGGATTCTAGAATGCCTTTCAGCCCTAGCCTCTGAAGGCTGGGAGGGAAGAAGAGGCAGAGGGCATCCATGGAAGTTGGGTCTTCATGGATGATTTTCTGTAATTCCCAAGGTCTGCTTGCCCCTATTTGGTTCAGAGAGACAATGAGAGTTGGTTTACGCTGAGGGAAGGATAACCTGGTGATCACTAAGGTTCCAGATGTTACCCAACACTCTATTCTGAGCTTTATCTGGGAGACTGATGAAGTAGTAGAAACCAGATGAGAGTCTCTGACATTATTAGAGGCCTCAATGTGTTGGAAGAAAAGCAAAATGACCAAAAAGAATTGGGTAAATTTTAACTAAAGTAACTCAAGTCAGTTATGATGAATATTATTTTGGATAAAATTTAAAAAAATTATGTGTATGTATGTATGTATGTATGTATGTATGTATGTATGTATGTATGTTGAAGTGTGGGTATACGCATATAAGTACAGTGTCCACAGAGGCCAGAGGTGTCTAGTTCTCCCAAGATGGAGGTATAGATGGTTGTAAGTCCCCTCAATTGCCTTGTGTGGATGTTGCGAACTGAGCTCTGGTTCTTTGCAAGAGCAGTACACGTTATTATTTGCTGAGCCATCTCTGTAGCCCTGAACTGTGACAGTCTTCCAAGCAGCAGTCTTTCTGTTTTCCTCAACAGAAAGCCACATCTGGGTAGGTGATGTAAGCATCTACTTTCCAGAGACAGAGCATCCCGCCAGCTCCCAGGTCACCTACCTACCTGTCTTGTCAGGGCTCTGTGCCTCCTGAAGGCACGCTGTCTCCAAGATTCTATAGCCTACTTTTCTTGTGAGTGTTCACCAGCGATCTGTGTCCTAGATGACTGGGCCATAAGTTGTCTTTACACCCAGGCTTGTCTTCCCATTTAAAAATACATGGCCTCTGTTTCATAAAATGGCCAGCAGTGAGCTATTAATGTATGGTTTATTCAAGATTCATGACCATCTGTGTCCAAATGGTGAAGCTGATGGAATTTTTCAAGGGCTATTATCATGGATTTTTCTTTCCTTGTAGAATTTCAGATGCAACGGCCTTAGATTCAAGCAAGCTGTGGATCAGAAAGCAGTATGGTGGGGAAGACCCCTGACTTTGGATGAAGGGAGATCAAGAGTAACCATGGGAGTGAATGTGCCAGGCTGTATGCACAAGCTCCTGGAAACTTCATAAACCTGACAGCATCCTCTGATCTCCCTCACTGACCTCCAGGATGCGCGGTGCACACTCGGGATACCAGATCATAGAAGACAATTAAGAAAACTCTGGGCAATGCTTGATCCACAGGAGGGAATCCATATCTGGTACTGTAAACCCAGACAAAGGCCCATGTCTTGGGTGGCCATATGACCTATTAGGAAAGCCATTGCCTTTGTTTTGATTAATGAGCATAATGTGCCTGTCAAATTGCCTTCTAAATCGCTATGTTTATGCACTCAGATTAGTGTTCCAATCAGCTTTGGTCTGCTAAGCCTTTTTCCTACCGTGGTCAGTAGTTAATACAGAGACACATAATTGACCAAAGTATTGAGGAAAAATGACTATTAAACGTGCGGTAGATAGAACATCTATATTTCAAGGCAGAGGGACCATCAGAAAGTATGGAAGAGCTGGGAGAAGGAGCAGGGAGAGGTGGAAAAAACCCCTACTATTTTTGGTAATGACATGGCTGTTAAATCCTTGAAATTAAAAAAAAAAGTTGTATAATGTGCACAAAAATTTCCATAAAACTGGGTCTGTCAACACTCTGTTTTGGAAGTGAGGTGGGGGTAGGGGTGTGGGGGAATGGGACCGTGTGATTCCACCCTTCCCTGATGATTTTATAAGCAGTTCGTGACTGATGGGGGAAGGGAGAGACATTTCCTTTAGGGGCATACGCTCCTGTAAGCAAGTTGCCACCCATGCTTCTGCAGACAGTCACAGTGAGACTCGCTGGGGAGAAAAGACCTGGGCATTGCTCTAGGCCCTCTTTCCTCTCCTCACTGATGACAGAGCCTCTCCTCTCACTGCCTTTCCCAGCCCCTTTCTTTTTACTGCCTTCATTTGGGAATCTCCCAGTTTAGCACAGATTTTGAACGCTACTAGCCTCATGCCAGGCATTAGGTACAGACAGTGACTAGACATCTGGTTTCTGCTCATCCGACGTCCCTGGAGTCCTGAATGCCACTTTAGTGTTCTGGAGGATGCTGTCCCCAAGCTGAATCAACCCCAGCATTCTCTTCTCTATGAAGAGATATCAAGCACAGCTGAGCTGGCATTTGAGGCCTTGCCTGGCTCCCTGTTATTAACCTCTGCTCCCATCCCCAGTATTTGGCTTCATATTCCGGTTAGCATCCATACTATGGCCGTGTCATACATGCTTTTAAATCTGACCTACAAGCCAGATAATTGGTGGTAATCACAGACTTGTTTTCATATTTCCAACGCTTACAGTGACTTATGAACTCACTGACATGGGGGTGTCTGCTTCATTTTTAAAAATTAAACAGTTAAGTATAGAGTTGTACAGAGGCAGGAATGGAAACTCTAGGGTTCTCTGTGTGGGAAGATGGGAAACAGATAGTTGGGGCTGAGACTGTCATACTAGGATAATCCTCAAGCTTAGTCCTTTGACTGAGTGGGCAACAGCTCATAAGCTTCCCTTGCCCTTTGGTATCAGCCTGTGAGTGATGTCTGTAGTGGAGCAAAAGCTGAAAAGATGCAAACTACCTCTAGGCCTAACCCCAAGTCTTCCACTACTCTCTGGGATATGGAGAGTCAAAGGCTTGTCGGGAGCTGACTCAAAAGGGATACTTCAGAGACTCTGTCATCACGTGTGAACAAATGCCTCCGGAAGTGCAGGTCTGCCAGATGTGTGGTCTCAACACACAGCTGTAGAGTGCATAGGAGACTTGGTTTGAGAACTAAGGTCTAAATGGTTGATAGTCACCAGTCAGATGAAGGTGGAAGAGGGTGTTGTAGGAGAGGAAAGCACATACAAAGGTCCTGAGGGAGGAGGCAAGAAGACTCAGAGAAGAACCTGAGAGTTAAGCTCACACATTTCATGCGTTCTATGGTTTGAATGTGAAATGTCTCCCATGGGCTCATGTGTTTGAACACTTAGTCTTTAGTGGGTGGTGTTATTTTTGGAGGATGGGGAACCTTTAGGAAGAGGGCCTATCTGAAGAGGTAGGTTTATGGACAGGAGTGGGATTTATGGGTTACATCTTATCCCTAGAAACAGTCCCACATCTGTCCTTCATGACAGAGCAGGATGGAACAAGTTAAATTATCAATTCATGCCAGACCACAGCACGAGTCCTAGCCACCACGGAACTGTGGACCCAGATCAATCGTTCCTCCTTTAAACTGTTTCTTGTCAGGTAGTGACAAAAAGTCACAGACACAAGGAACCAGCAGTTCCCCACCTTGCTTTCCTGCAGGCATCCCAAGGTGGATTAGCATGTGACAGAAGAGACTGGATCAAGCCCAGGAGTCTGGACTAGAGTGATAGTGGGCAGGGGTCAGTGTGCATTGATGGATGATTCAACTCTTTGTCAGTGTTACGAACAAGGTCAGTAGGGGACTGAAGCAGTTCAGATGAAGTGTGTACTGGAAGGGGCTGAGGAGGCTGAGGAGATGGCTAGGATGCTAAACTGCTTGCAGTGCACACATGAAAATCTGAGTTTGACTTCCTAGCATCCACATAGAGCTTGGCAGGCAGCTGTCAAAAACATTAGTCCTGGGGGTAGATGGAGCCTTGCAGCCCCTGGAGCTTGCTTGGTGACTATCTACTCCAGCCAAATCAGCGAACTTCAGGTTCAGGGAGAGACCCCGCCTTAAAACAATAAGGTGGAGAGTTACAGAGGAAGAGACATGATGTTGACCTTTGGCCTCTACATGGCCCCCCTCCTGTGTGTATGTGTGCGTGTGCATGTGCGTACATGTGCATGCATGTGCGTGTGTGGATGTGTGTGCTCGAGCGCATCGACATCTTTCATAGACACGCAAAGGGAATAAGCCCTTCTTATAGAATCACACAGTCACTACAACACTTACAACTTTCAAACTGCAGTTGGCTATTTCAGTGCAAATGGCTTTAAGAGACGAGATGAAGTTGAACGTGAGGGGATCTGTCTCCTTCCAGAAGCTTATGAGCAGCCGGACCTTAACGCTTCGTAAAACTAATGCTTCTCTTATCTTCCCATCTAAATCTGGCCAATAAGTCCTGCAGAAAAACAAAAGAACAATATCCGTGAAAGAAATCTTACAAGGCAATGAATGTCTTGTTATTGATTTGCGCACCGTTTCATTCTGCATCATGGCAGCCATTTGGTAGGATAGATTGATGATGATACAGGCCTTTGGAGTTAGACACTACGAGAGGAAGCTTTTCTGGGACCTCTTACTGCCTTATAGAAGGTCTCAGGTCCAGAGGATGAAGCTATACAGATCTAGTATTCACCACTCTGGGTTGTCTTCATTAGACCTTCAGCGCTATTCAGGCCTCATTGTGTGTAAGCATTTACTTTTGAGCAGAATTCTAGCTAGGAGTCTTGCATACCTCCTACTGATGTCATGCCTTCCCCATGTCATGGGGACTCTTTGATAATACCCTCCGGTCTCCAATGGACTTCTGTTTAGTTATCTGAGCTGTCCCATGTTGCAGATTGTCCTTAGCACCATCTTCCCAACCCAGCCTTCCACAGGTCCCCTCCTCTGGGTGGGACGCTGGCATCCTCCATCAGTTTCCTCTGTCACCTAAGCCTTTTCCCACTCTAACTCTTACAGAGGGCACAGCTTCTCAGCTTTTGCTGTGTGTTTCTGTTACCGTTTGGTCCCTTGGATTAAGGTGTGCGTATACCCTTCTGCTCTCTATTTCCCATCAAGTCACTTCAGACGTGTCATATTAAGACAAATCAGGACATTTGATGAGCCTCAAATCATGCTGTCTTCTCTCACCTCTTTGTAGGGATTCAAATATTGCCTTGATTCCAGGCATAGTCGCTGTTTGGACTCAGGCCATGTTACTGGGCACTGTGGCCTGTCAGTGTTCTAACCACAGCATCTCCTGGGGGCTGCTGTTTGTATCTGACCCTCCTGCCCTGGAAGTTCACTCTCTTCTCACATGCATCTTGTCCTTTAGTCCTGGAGGGTGACAGATTTATGATCTCCAGGCCTCAGCTCCTTCAGGTTCTTCTTGTCTCTCTTGCCTAGACAACTCCATTCCAGTTATGCCTACCTGTGGGCACTTGTCCCTCCATCCTCCTCTTGATCCCTGTATGACCTAAATCCTGGGTGGTGCTAGAATTCTTTCTGAAGGTTTCCAGGGACTACTGGGAGCAGGCACCTCAGCCTTGTGTTCTACACTGTTCCTGTGCCTCTTATCCCTGTGACTACTCACGTCACTGTCTAAAAGCAAGCATGATCCTGTTACTCCTTTCATTAGAACACCAGAGCCTCTCCCAAATTACGAGACTCTCTAGCAAGCAGCCCTCCCCTCCTCCCATGCCTTGCTCCCCATCCCCGCCTCCTCTCCAGTGTGGTTTTCCAGGGCCTTACTTTTTAGGCTTTGCAATCCAGCACTGAACCTGGCAGGCCTTTTTCTCCACCCTAATGCTTGCTTATATTGTCCATTTCATCTGGAAAAAGTCCCTCTAAATTTGTCATGGCATTGTGGGTGCTTTTCAGGGTCCTGTTCTCTGAACACACCTTTAGTCCCATACACACATCTGTGTTCTAATAATCTCCCTTGTGCCCCACTGCCCCCTTCAGATGGCATTTCAGGGATCACATATGTTCATGCTTTAGTCATAAATGCACACATGTCAACAGACACTTGTTAAATTCATATGAAGAAAAGCAGTTAGCAGAGTAGTTTCCCCATATTCAGAGGACCCGCCCCGCCCCCTCACTTCCACCCAAGTGGAGGCTTGGAAAACTTCTGTTCTTCAGTGTGCAGACTCAGCAAATAAGGAATTGGCAATAATGACTAATACAATTTTAGCAATATAATATACTATGATAAAAATCTATCTAAAACTCATACATTCTTTTTTAAAGCAGTGTTTTATTACTTCTTGAGACTTTCACACAATATATTTTTATTGCATTCATCCCCCTCCACAAATTGCTTTTTTTCTGCAACTTTCCATTTGATATTTTCCCTCTGGTTAAACTGCAGGAGGAGAGGGCTACTGAAGCTTAAAGGTAAATCAGATAACATTTTTACTAGTCCTTTACACATTTACCTATCTCCTGCTGAAAGATGCATGTCACATGACTGAAGAGACAAGCCAGAGACAGCTCTAAGCTGGGACCTAGGCAATGAATCATCGAAGGAAAGAGTGCTTCTCTGCTCTATCAGGAACAGCTGAAATCAGTCTTTCTGCTTTATTTTTATTTTTATTTTGTTATTCTACTTTCTTTTTTCCTTTGATTTAATTTTCATTGCATTATGATGATAAAAGATACATAATTTCAATTTATCTGAATTTGTTAACATTTAAAAACATATTTTGAGTAAATAGACGTACATTGCATTCTTCTTTCCCTTTTGTACTCCAACTCATCCTGGAGAGTCCCCCCACTATTTCAAAACCTGAAATACCTTTCATTTTTTATCATATTCTTTAACATTTATAAAATATTGTAACAATAAAAATGAGTATTACAAAAGTTGTCTGATATAAAACAACAATCAATTGAACAGTCTTATGTAGATATTTGTCTATAGCAATACTGAAAATACATATTTTTCTCAATATAAATTTTAAATAACTCCAAGTATACTAACTGTATGATATTTTAAAATAATATATCACTATTAGTTTTTTTAATGAACACAATTAAATAAAGTCTTTTTGTTTGTTTGTTTTATTTTTAGTAGAGCTTAAAATCTTGGCTCTTAATGTGGTACAAACACAAAATAAGAACAGTTTTTGGACATTGGAATTCATTGGAATAAGGCTGTACTACAATGTCCCTCTCATCACCAAAGGAGTTTACCTCCATAGTAGATAAGCTAAGTGTTGACAGTTCTGCTGTGCCAAGGAATGAATTGTAGGCATGATTTTTGGATACAGGTTTCCTGCTATGGTCAAAGCTATTTGACTTGAGTGATTCTCATCATTCTCAGCTCGCAGGGAACAGCTTACATTCATTTAAGATATGGTGTGTGTATTAAGATGGTCTATCCATGAGGTCATTCATCTACTGTGTCAATAAACAATGGTTCTGCTTGGAGGG
This sequence comes from Mus minutoides, assembly GCA_902729485.2. Lineage (NCBI taxonomy): Eukaryota > Metazoa > Chordata > Mammalia > Rodentia > Muridae > Mus > Mus minutoides. The sequence goes on along the minus strand of LR750314.1, from coordinate 77,029 downwards.
GGGCACAGGCATTAGGTGAGGATAAGATTTGGGTTCATTGGCTGTGATGATTTTGAAAAGCATTCATCTCAGAATAAGAGTAACTTAAAAAGTCCTCTTCTTCAAAATTGATATAATAATTTAATTATCAAACAAAGCCTTCAGTTTCACTCTTTGCTGTTCTCTTAGAAGCCACCTCTTATAAATTGTCTATATTTAATTTGGCTGTATAAATAATTTTGAAATATGTAAGCTGTTCTGAAAACCATAGTATAGTATAAAGACATCAAATAAACAATCCTGTTAATACAGAGGCTGAGGAAGGAGAAGAATGATTTCAAGACCATTATGTGGCACACAGCAAGAGCCTGTCTTGTACAAGCAGAAAGTATATATGGATTGTACAATATTGGACCTATTTCTCCCATTACCAAATTAGAGAGACCACGGGATGACAGCCGACAAATTTCTAATTTCTCATATTTTTGAATTTCAATCAATTAGGATATGTTGGTGATATTAATTTTCATATTAAGAGATATTAAGGAAAAGTGATTGTTACTTCCTGTTAGTTTTCTTGTTAGAGATGGAATTATGTTTGTGTGGGTTTGTTGAAAGATTACTTTCTTGCTTCTTCTAGGGTGTAGTTTCACTCCTTGTGTTGGTGTTTTCCACCTATTATCCTTTGTAGGGCTATATTTGTGGAAAGATATTGTGTAAAGTTGGTTTTGTCATGGAATATCTTTTTTTCTCTGTCTATGGTGATTGAGAGTTTTGAGGGGTATAGTAGCCTGGGCTGGTATTTGTGTTCTCTTAGGGTCTGTATGACATCTGCCCAAGATCTTCTAGCTTTCATAGTCTCTGGTGAGATCTGGTGTAATTCTGATAGGTCTGCCTTTATATGTTACTTGACCTTTTTCTCTTACTGCTTTTAAAATTCTTTCTTTGTTTAGTGTGTTTGGTGTTTTGATTATTATGTGACAGGATGAATTTCTTTTCTGGTCACATCTATTTGGAGTTCTGTAGGCTTCTTGTATGTTCATGGGCATCTCTTTCTTTAGGTTAAGGAAGTTTTCTTCTATAATTTTGTTGAAGTTATTTACTGGCCCTTTAAGTTGGGAATCTTCACTCTCTTCTATAGCTATTATCCTTAGGTTTGGTCTTCGTATTGTGTCCTGGGTTTACTGGATGTTTTGAATTAGGAGTCTTTTCTTTTTTTTTATGTTTTAACTGTTGTGTCAATGTTTTCTATGGCATTTTCTGCACCTGAGATTCTCTCTTCTATCTTTTGTATTCTGTTGGTAATGCTTACATCTGTGACTTCTGATCTCTTTCCTAGGTTTTCTAACTCCAGGATTGTCTCCCTTTGTGATTTCTTTATTGTTTCTAGTTCCATTTTTAGATCCTGGATGGTTCTGTTCCTTTCCTTTGCCTGTTTGATTGTGTTTTCCTGTAACTCTTTAAGGGATTTTTGTGTTTCTTCTTTAAGGGCTTCTAGCTGTTTACCTGTGTTCTCCTGTATTTCTTTAAAGGAGTTATTTTTTGTCCTTCTTAATATCCTCTATCATTATGCGAAATGATTTTAGATCTGAATCTTGCTTTTCTGGTGTGTTGGGGTAACCAGGACTTGCTATAGTGGTAGAATTGGGTTCTGATGATGCCAAGTAACCTTGGTTTCTATTGCTTATGTTCTTACCCTTGCCTCCTGCCATCTGGTTATCTCTAGTGCTACCTGGCCTGGCTATGTCTGACTGGAATCTGTCCTTCCGTGATCCTGGTTGTGTCATAACGCCTCCAAGTCAAGCTGTCTCTGTGATCCTGTGATTCTGGGATTTTGTGATCCTGAGATCCTGGGTATGTCCGAGCTCCTAGGAGTCAAGCTGCCTCTGGGATCCTGAGATCCTGGTGTGACCAAACTCCTGGGATCCTGTGATCCTCTGATCCTGGGCATGTTAGAGTGCCTGGGAGTGGAGCTGCCTCTGGGTGTTGTAGGGCTGGCTTTGGAGTTTGCATCCAAAGTCTAACTTTTATTTTATTTTTTAAATATAGTTTTAAAAAATAACATTTTAGAGCCGGGCGTGGTGGCGCACGACTTTAATCCCAGCACTCGGGAGGCAGAGGCAGGCGGATTTCTGAGTTCAAGGCCAGCCTGGTCTACAAAGTGAGTTCCAGGACAGCCAGGGCTATACAGAGAAATGCTGTCTTGAAAAACCAAAACCAAAACCAAAACCAAACCAAAACAAAACAAAACAATCCAAAACAAAACACCATTTTAGTTAAGCATCCAAGTCAACAGGTTTCACTATGGCACCTTCCTGTGTATCTGCTGTCGTGCCTTGCTTTTATTTCTTAATTTTGGCCGTCATTGTTTGTTTGTGATACTGGGGATAAACTCAGAACCTTATAAATATTAGGCAAGGGCTCACTGTCTGGGCTTCTGCTTTTTTTTTTTTTTTTTTCCTTTGCAGAATTTATTTCTTCACTGTGAGACTCTCTGTTACCCTGAAAGGCAGAACTTCCAACCTCCTTTCCAACAGACAATGTATGTTTAGATCTTGTCTGACTCAAGAGTTCATGGCTTACCACCTTTCATTTAGGTATTTGGCATCGAAGAAACTAAATTTTAAGTCAAAGATAATAATTAGTTCTACAAACACACTGAATTCGCCTTTGAACCTCCTTTTTTTTTAGGGTTATGTAAACACAAGGCCAGTTTGATTTCTGAATAAAATGCATTCATACGATTGAGAAGAACATAATTATAATCTGAATGTCTAATCTCCGCATTTCTCTTTTGTTTAGAAAGCTGAGTATAAGTTTGATATTTTATTTTGTTTCCATCCACATCTGTGTAAGCTTATTTATTTGCTGAACTGGATTTAGTGGAATCTTTCTTTGGTTTGTTGAATCTTACTATATTTGAGGTGAATAAATGTTTCTTTTTCAAATTATTTTTTTAAGGTTAGCACACAAAATAGGGAGTTGCATCATGGTATCTTCACACACAATACCAGAAGTATTTAAATAACAGCAGGAATGATAAATAGTTAAGATATGAGATTTCAGTTTGGCCCTTTAACATTTCAGTTTCTCTGGCTCTTTAACATTCTTTACATATTCCCCTAATTGTAAGATTTTAGTCTCTTTGAGACAGGGTTTCACCCTGTAGCTTAGCCTGGCTTTAAACTATCTTGAACTCATGAACCTCCTGTCTCAGCCTCCCAAGGTCTGGGGTATCACCAAGTGTGTATCACCACCCACCAAGAACCTCCCACCCTATGGAAGACCTGTTTTGCTCATGGAAGGCCATGGGACAAAGTTTTAATCTTGGCCATCATCATCCTAGAACCTCATAAACTTGCCCCCCGTCCCTTGGTCACAGGACAACCAGGCCCCATGTGTTAGTTATGTTTCCAGAGGGAAGCAGACATCTAAAATTTAGGCTAAAGCCAAATAAACAAGAAATGAGAGGGACATTAAGAGGAGGACAATGGGAAAGTGTGTGGGAAAATCCATGAACATTCAAAAGGCAGATAACATTTTAAAGTAGCTCTGTCTTAATAATGTGCTCTTACAGCTCAAAATGCTTTCCTGCTATCATAAAGCGACCATTTTTCTGGCAGGCTTTTTGCAGTCTTGCAACCATTTGCATAAAGATGCTACATATTATGCACATATGGGATTGGCAAGACAAAAAAGTACTCAGGTAATATCTGGCACACCCAATCATTTAAGCTAACTAAATGGCTATTTTGAAATTATAATTTTCCGGATGATGAAGATCTTCATTTCCAAAACATGCATTTTGGAAAGCATTTCCTGGTTAAACTTAATTGTTGAATACACTGACAATCACCCAAAGATCTGCCCTTACAGCAAGCAAGAGCGGGATTGCCTGGGCATGGTTCCGCATTAAGTGTGATTATTCTTTCTGGAGCTGTGTAGTATCTTTTGTCCCTGAATCATTTCCAAGTTACTGTGTGATCAAACAGGAATTGAGAAGCTATCCATTGTAAAGATAGCCTTCTCATTCAGAAGGGCACACTCTCCGAAAGCATGTGTTTTAAATCCCCTTCACCTTCGAATTGAGAGCAGAGAAGGATACAATTTTCTATTAGTTACCCAACCTTCTTTCTGAGACTGTTCCTGTGATTGTGGGATAAACGAGTGATGTACTCCTATAGAGTGAGACTCTTGAGCATTTACATTGGACCCACTAGGGGAAGAAAAACATGATGGGAAAATTGCAGATGCACATGAGGCTCACTGGAAGAGTGTGTGCTTTTCCTGACACAGCAGGACAGCATCTCAGAGCCCAGAGGCCGGAGGACCACATGGTACAGGTTGGAAAGTCCCTGACCTTTTGGTGCTTGTGCTGGAGATAGGCAGGTAGTCGGTGACCGCAATGTACACGTACTGTTTGGCATCGTCAATCACACTGTAGATGGCATCAATGTCAAAGCTTCTGTTTTTAGGGCAAAAGAGTTTGGGAGAGTTCTGTGGAGATACAAAACCCAAGATGTTAGAGGTGAACAGTAGGCATTTCAACGTTAAAAACATTTAAAGTGTTCTTTATTTGTGTTGGTAGGTCTTGGTATATTGTTAACTACATGCTATTTCGACCTCCTTTTGGCTTCTTGAGAGTAACCTACTTCAATCTTATTTGATTCTAGGATCCCTCCCTGTTGTACATGGCTGATGAATTTTCTAAAATATAATTTACAGACATATACACATATAGTAAGAAAATTACTCTAGAAGTCATTTCATCTGGGAAGAGATATTGGCCATAAAAACATTCCAACACAAGTTTTAAAATCTTATTTTTATCCCTGGATCTTTCGTAGGGTCAGGAAGAGGAGTGCTGATTGTATAGAATGTCATCAATAACCCTTCAAGGAAAACAGAAGTTACTGTGATGCTCAAATCCATCAAGAGAGGCAGAGGAAAAGGATATTCTTCCAGACATCAGCAAAATGAAAAAAGGGGAAGAATTATGCTGGAGGTACTTTTCATACATCTGAACTTTTTTTTTATAAAAATAGGTTGTCTTTAGATGGAGTTAGTGTAGCAAGAGGAAGACATACTTCAGAGTGTTCATTACTTTTCCAGTGGAGAGGATTAGAAAGAGTGTTTCCTATAAGTCTCGCCTTTATCTGACAAGAAGTTGCCTGTGTTAAGCATAGAGGCACAAAAGAAAGGATGAAAGTTTCTGGAACTGTCTGGAATAAAGGGGAGCTGGACAATAACAATTCCCAAGTCATTTGTCCGCAGTTCTGTATTTTGCATTGGTAGGAATCCAATTCAAATACATGGATCACAGAATGAAGGTTCTTGGATGGATATTCCTTCCCTACAGAAGGGGCAAAATAGTTATATAGGTGCACATTAAGGGTACACACTGTCCAGGAACTCCTGCTCAGAAAGTCCTTGTGATAGTTAATATTGATTAATTGGTCAGGCTCTAGAATCATCAAAGAGATGAGACTGTGGGCATGAGTTTGAGAGAATTTTTAGATTCGGTAAACTGGGGTGGAATGACCCACCCTTCCTGTGGGTAGCACTCTTCATGGGTGGGATCCTAAACTGCATAACAAGAGAAAGCAAGCTGAGATCTAACTTTCCTCTTTAGATGTTTCCCAGCTGCAGATGTGATGTGAGCAGTTGTGTCCCTGTTGCTAGGCCTTCCTTCCCTGCCAGGATGTACCTCTGCCTGAACTGTAAGCTACAATAAATCCTTTCTCCCTTAAAGCTGTTCTCAGCAGATATTTGGACACAGCAGTGTTAAAAGTAAGTAATAAAGTCCTCTTGGCCAGTGATAGGCAGGGTATACTTCTGATTAGTTATTTTTCTTTGAGGATGAGGATAAACTTCCATTCTTTAGTGGGAAAGATGTATTTAAAAACCATCAGAGCAAGGACAGTCCTGTGCTTTCCCCAGCACACACACACACACACACACACACACACACACACATACACACACACACACACACACACACACACACACACACACACAAAGAGAGAGTGTGGGTGGGGATGATATTCCATCTCTCACTGGAACAGAGAACTTGTGTACCTTCCGGAGTCTGGTCTGTTTGATCCTCTTATTCAGGGTCACTCAGTCCCTGGTGTCAAGATTTTATGGTACCAAATGCTCTTCCTAATCCTATAGTGATATTTTGGTTTCTTTAAAAAACCCAGTTATGTTATGTGAATATGTTTTCTGTTTTAATCCCACATGTGGGATATGGGGCTGCTTCAGATTGTCCATAGCAGCTGACTATGATTTGTCTCATGCTCTGACTGGGGTGTGATTCTGCCAGCTGAGGATAGCTTACATTGGGAATCCTGGGAGCTCTTGAGAGGGTATAAAAAGGCCAGAGCCCTTAGAGAGGTGGTGGTTGCTCCCTCTGCAGCTGCTTGTTCCTATAGCTGCCATTTGTCAAGTGGTCATAAGCAAAGAGACTAGATAAAAAAAATTGGACATTCTGACGACCAAGATTGAACTTGCCCCAAGGAATTCGATGCCCCTAATCAGCAAGAAGTAGTCTAATGAGATAGATATATCCTTTCCCCTCTGACCTTTTTCTCTCCCACCTAGTATTGGGAGCTTGGAAGGGGTAAGGGTGGAGAAAGATGGTATGTAAAAGAACCCAATAAAGTAGTTAAAAGTACAGTTACATGACCCATCATTGCCTTGCCTTTAACAAAAGGGTAACACATGGCTTGCAGGATGAGCTCCTCTTTTCCCTGGGATGAGTACCCCCGCCCCCAGCTGTCATTCCACCCTATTGATGTCCCCAGCCTGTGGCTATGCCCTCACCTTTGCTTCTGGCCATTCACTCAGCTGGGCCCTCTGGATATCAGGCTTCCCTGTTTGTCCTACTGGTCTGCTCTCTAAATTCCAGCTCAAGTGTGCATCTTCCATGAAGCATTTATCTTCTTTTTAGGTCTTCAGCCAGGTCAGTATGATTCCAGACCGTAAGCTGCTTTCCCTTTCTTATCATTTCCTCCTCCCTTCTTTATTCTCTCTGTCTCTCCACCCCTGGGCAGGTGGCAACCAGGGCTTCCCTTAGGCTAGGCAAGCACTTCACCACTGAGCTATATCCCCAGTCCCATCTTCACCATTTCAGTCATGTCCAATGGCATCAAGTGACTTGTACCATTGCACAACCCTTCCCACAATCCACCTCCAAAATTTGCTTCCTATCTTATTTAGCACATTCAGAGATATAATTGCCTGTGCTTGTCTCTCGTCAGCCAGACTGTTTCTAGCTTGATTTTAGAGGTTGTGCTTTATTCATTTTCCTATATCATTAACATCATACATACACATGATTTGATTTCCTCAGCCTTGTTTGGTCTGTGTTAGGCATGGCTCCGGGTGCCAGGGAGCAGCTGAGGAACTTATCTCTGGAAAGGTTCCTGGCTTCTGAAATGTGTCAAGACACCCAGGGGTTTGTTTCAGTTAAGAACTTCCTATGTTTTATCTTAGAATCTTAAACTGGACATTGGTCTTGTAGAAAAGCACATTTTGGTGAGGGATGGTTGGGGGCCACTGTGAGAGTGTTGGTGATTTAGGCCAGACCAGACTTCACACTCACATCCCAAGAACATCAGCACACCATCTATCTACCTTTAGTCTCCTTTTCTTCCCACCTTAACCACCACCCACTTCTGCCCACTTTGTCTCCCCCTCTTCCTTCCTTCCTTTCATGAGACAGAGTCTCACTGTGTAACCTCAGCTGTCCTGGAAATTCCCCTGTAACCCAGGCTGAGCTTGAATTTGTAGCAGTCCTCCAGCCTCCTAAGTACTGGGATTACACGTACCACCAGGCCTGGCTAGTTTGCTTCTCGGTGGTGTTAATAAAAGTCTCACCAGCTTATACTGCTATCCTCTGAGGACTGACTAGGAGAAGAGCCTCTTCCCTGGTTGGGTTACACGCATGCTGTTGCTCTGTCAGAATATATTCCCAAGTGCCTGTCATGCTCTGGGCTTAGGTCTAAGGGTGGCATATATCAGTGGTCAAGGTAAGCTCTGTACATTGTAGAATCTCATTCCAGCACCTGCTACGTGGCATAGCTTCAGTTGATGGTATGCTTGATTATCTGCCAGCTCTTGGGCTGTGCTTTTTTTGTACAGCTCCTATATGTTGTACCATGCACATATCATATCATATCATATTATATGCTTATTAAGTAGCTGTGAAATGAACATGAATGTATTTTGTAAACTGATAAATGTCAAAAGTTTGTCTCATCCCAACCTTTCTCCCTTCCTAGTTGGAGTAGCTTCAGTCTATTTTATTTTCCTCAAACACATGTGGACACCTTTATTGGTATTTATATGCCTTAGTCTTTCCTGGTTCCCTTTGCCTAGCACAATGCTTGGGGTTTGGCAGGCACTCATGTGATTGTTAAGGGAGGGAATAATTGTTTACACCAATGTCTTTGCACCCAGGATTGCAGTTCTAATGTTATCAACAGTATGAATGTTTCTTAATATATAACAGCACAAAAGAATGCTGTCCTGCTTGGCTAGAGTGTTGACAAGTTCCCACTGTGCAGAGGTGGCTTCTATATTCCCCTCTGCATTCTAGAAGGAATGTGATAAGTCTGGTTTTCAGTGTCTCTTTATTCCACAGTTGAAGTAGAAGGCAGCACTGCAGAGCCCAGTTTATGTTTCAGCTGCCTTTTACCCATCAAGAATGATGAGGCACCCCATGTCTGGCTTAATCTAGGTTTTCTCTTGAATCAGTAAGTGCTAGATGTATGCATATTTTATTTTGCACACTCATTCAGTATGCACTTTGTAGAGAATTTAGTAGGTTTCTGATACTTTATAATGGTGTCCTGGTATTTAGAAAGCTCACACTATCTTTCTAGAATATACCCACTGAGATATAACCAAACACGGATTAAAAAAAAAAAAACCCTAATGGAAGAAAAGATTCACAAATCACCCTTCTGTTAAGGGCCACATGTGGAGAATGTTTTGAACCTCCCCAGGAGGTCTCCCAGTGGACACTGAGTACAACTGAAAGATGCAATCAGTGCACAGTGATGCATATGCCACACCCATCAGGATGGTTAATGGGAAACAGAAGTAATGAGTGTTGACAGAAACACAGCCACACTAAGGGTGGGACTTTAGAAGGGTACAACCCATTTGGAAAGCAAATGATCATCACTCAGTAATTCTATTTCTAAGAGTAAACCCCAAGACCTGAAAAGAGGTCTTTAGATAGAGTCTTGGATAAGAGTGTTCACAGGGGCCATATGCACAGATCTAGAAGACAGAAACACTAAACACCTACCAACCAACAGACAAAATATGGCATAGTTTCAGTGCAATATTATTTAGCCAGAAAAAGAAACAAAAGAACTACCTATAAATCCACAACCCTATGCTAAAAACTTCTTGGAGCAAGCTAGGTGAAAAAAAAANAGATGGAACACAGGGTTCCCAAGGAAGAAGGAGCTAGAGAAAGTACCCAAGGAGCTGAAGGGGTCTTCAACCCTATAGGTGGAAGAATAACCATGAACTAACTAGTACCCCCTGGGCTCGTGTCTCTAGCTGCATATATAGAAGAGGATGGCCTAGTTGGCCATCAGTGGGAAGAGAGGCCCCTTGGTTATGCAGATTTATATGCCCCAATACAGGGGAACACCGGGGCCAAGGGGTGGGAGTGGGTGGGTAGGGGAGCAGGGCGGGGAGGGGGGAGGATATAGGGAACTTTCTGGATAACACTTGAAATGTAAATGAAGAAAATATCTAATAAAAGTTGGAAAAAAAAAAAAAAAACAAGAAATGAAGCCTACCTCACATCTAGATCAATATAAGCAGACTGCGAATAAACTAAGCTCTGTCCTAGAAAGCAAATGTAAATTTTTTCAAATACATTAAGGTCTGTGAGAAGAAATCCACAAGACATAAATTCCACAATCGTTCATTTCCACCTTTTGACTTCAAATATGCGATAATTACAATTATCTGGAACCCAGTCACTAGAAGTCATTCAGGTAATTCTAACCAAGTATCAATTTGTGGTTCAAGAGAAAATGAAAAATAATCCCTATCTATATTCTAACTGGAAATTTGTATTTAACTGAGCTGAGTTATGAATGATCAAAACTCTATATCATAACTAGAAATTGATATTTAATTATAGTGATTTAGCAATGATCAAAACTGTAATTTTAGGGCTGAGAATTTTTCAAATCTTCAGATATTTTCTGCATGTGTTCAACTTAGTTTTGGGACTACCAGCTTCCAAAAATATGCAGTACTATTTTAAGTTTTTTTTTTTTACAACAAATATATTGAACTTAAATTGGTTAGCCTTAGCATTTGCTTGGCAATTACTGGAAAAGCTATATATGTTCTGGAACGTTCCATTAATATCACTACCAATAAATTCAACCTAATATTGATTGATTGATTGATTGATTGATTGCTGCTTTCAAAGCACTGAGTTGGGTCCTGGAAATATCAATTATAAAGAGGATATGTAATTTTCAAATTCTTACAGAATTATGGGGGAAAATCATCACAAACAAATAATTACAAAGTTTCGGTAAACACCAGGGTGAGAGCAAGGAGCCCAGTTATTATGGTAAGACTTCGCTGAGATTGTTTTAAAATAGAAGTACGACTTGATATTTACTCAAAACTAGGTTTATTTATGTGTGTGTATATACATAGACAAATACATATACATGCACACACATATATCTAAACTGTATGCAAGTGTGCTGGTTGATTTTTGTCAATTTTATATAAACCTAAACATATTTGGGAAGAGGGAATCTTTTCTTCACCTATACCTCAGTCCTTTTTAATTCAGAGGGAGATGATTTTGTTAGACAATAAAGATCTAACCTTGCTATAGCTACCACAGATTGCCCTGGGTCTTAAACTGCAAGGTCTTCTGGTTTGGTTTGGTTTGCTTGTTTGTTGTTTTGAGACCTTACTTATCTCTAAGATTCACACTTTAAATTCAAGCTACACGATCACCCAAAGCATTGCTCATTTGTTAATTTATTTCTTGTTGCCGCTCCTAGGGGGGCTGCAAACCCCATAGTTTTCTGCAGCCCTTGTTTGAGGCATCCTGTCACATTGTTCCCCATTGCTGCTTCTGTACAATGGGAATCCACTGGGCCTTCTGGTATTATTGTTATTCTTAGGTGCAGTGGAAGTGCTTCTTCTAAAAGGCTCTATGTAGTGTTTCTACTTGCTACTGCTTTTAGGGGTTACAGAGACAATGTTCAGAGCAGAGAATGAAGGAATGACCATCCAGAAACTGCCCCACCTGGGGATCCATCCCATAAACAACCACCAAACCCAAACAGTATTGTGGATGCCAACAAGAGCTTGCTGACAGGAGCATGATATAGCTGTCTCCTGAGAGGCTCTGCTAGTGCCTGACAAATACAGAAGTGGATGCTCACAGTCATCCATTAGATGGAGCACAGGGTCCCCAATGAAGGATCTAGAGAAAGTACCCAAGGAACTGAAGCGGTTTGCAGTCCCCTAGGAGGAACAACAATATGAACTAATCAGTACCTCCAGAGCTCCCTGGGACTAAACCACCAATCAAAGAAAACACATGGAGGGACTGGTGGCTCTAGCTGCATATGTAGCAGAGGATGACCTAGTCAGTCGTCAATGGGAGGAGAGGCCCTTGGTCTTGTGAAGGTTCTATGCTCCAGTATAGGGAAATGCCTGGGCCAGGATGTAGGAGTGAATGGGTTGGGGAGCAGGGGTCGTGGGAGAGGATAGGGGATTTTTGGAGCCGAAACTAGGAAACGGGATAACATTTAAAATGTAAATAAAGAAAATATCTAAGAAAAAAAGAAAAAAAAAAGACGGTGGTGGTGGTGGTGGTGGTGGTGGTGGTGGTGGTGGTGGTATGTGTGTGTATTCCTACTAAGAAATTAAAACTCTTTGAAGAAAAAAAAGTCTCATGGCTCCATTCAAATCCTTCATATCCATTTTCTGTTCTTCACACTTGATTTTTTAAATTTTAGACAAACAACTTCAACCTTCTTTTGACCATCTTGTAGTGTCTTTTGGATATTCAGATCATGTGTACTTTCATTTGAAAAGGTAAAAAGGATGTAGTTTTCTACTCTCAGGTAAATGCTCTTGGGTACATAAGAGTCCTTGGCATGAGCATCCTGGTATCTCTACAGGGACAGAGAACAACAGTCACTTGGGAACATGGTCTAGAAAATACTTGCTAAGCATGAGATTAGACTGGTGAAGCCCCACTCTAGATTCTGCGGGTCAGATCCAGGATGAGTTTGGGGGCCTATAAATGAGCACTGTAAAATGCTCTCTAGCCAATTCTTAGTTGTTCTAGAATTTGGAGACCAAGGCTGGAGGCCCAGATATACACATTCCCAGTTCCTAGTGACAGTGTGACCGGATAGGTAGGGGGGTGTTGGGACACAGGGGTGAGGATAGGGTGTTAATCTTTACCAGAGTCAGAGAAGCCTCAGATATCAGGGTGGCCTTGTGCTGGCCTGCTCTAAGCATCAGTACTGGCTTTGTCTGTTTTATATATTGGGTTACCTCAGATTTGTCTTACCAGGGTTCTACTGTTAGATACATCTGGAAGTTACAGATAAATCAGCTTTAGTATCCAACAGCCCAGGAAGCTGGGGCCTCCATGGTGTTTCCCATGTGATGGACTTTGTGCCACTGGAAAGTTTTAGTGTCTTCTTTATCACCTCACCCCCATGAGCTCAGGGAAGTTGCAAAAGAAAGTGCAGAAATATTGTTAAGAGCCAGGTCAGTGGGGACTGTTGAGCAATAGAACCTTCTGGATGTGACAGCACTGTTGTACTTATGAACTCACATAGCAATTGTGGTGTGTCTGTAAGACATGCATGATTGACCCACCAGTCAACATTCCAGGATGGGGGCGGGGTTCACAAGGGACCACCCTTAACTGAGACTATTGGCAGTTCGTGGTGTCTAGGGGAGGAAGGGTCAGTTTTCCTTAAAAGCCTTTAGAATGCTGCATTTCCTCTAGCCAGTGGTCTTACCCATGGGCTAACTGGAAAGGACAGAAAGAAAAAGGCTATGAGGTTGGGATGTGAGGGGGAGCCTGAAGGAATCAGAGAGGCCAGTAGACATAGGCTTCGGAGGGCAAAAGTTGGGGAATGTAGCAGCAAAGGAGCATGACTCACCGACACAAAGGCCTGTGACTTGGTTTCGTTCAATTGGAGCTGAAGCTTCTTTTCATTGTCATAGACTCCATAGAGTCTCTTGGACCAGGTCTGAGGTACTCTGCTCTTGAATTTTAATGAGCTATATAAAGCGAATATCCTTTGTAAATCTAGGACCAGGCAGCTGCAGTTGTAGAAGATGACACCGAGTTCTTTCATCTGTGAAATTAAAATCGAGAGCATCAACGTGGGGTGCAATTGATGCTGTTATTTTCAGAGGAAAAAAATTCATAAGAATGCTGTAGCAGAGACATCTTTTTATGCATTTTTTGTTACATGGAAGTATGTAGATAGAACCACATTATAGCACATAGAAGAAATGTATCCTAAAATGTTCATGTACAGGAATAGAACTTTTCTTCCCTTTTTGCATTTGGCCTTTTACAGAGACAATTTTACCAGCTACAGTTTTAATATTTGGCTTCACATATTTTTCCCTGCAAACCATTTTTTAAATGAACAATTAAGCAGCAAGACAATGACCCTCCATTGCAACATCGCAGAGTGGTTATCATCACAGCGTCTGGAGCCACGCTGCCTACAAAGTGGCCTCAGCTCTATAGAGCTGGGATTTGGGGGTAATATACTTCATCTCTGGGCCTCCGTGTCTTCTTCCATAAAGTGGAGGTAAGAGTGTTACCTGCATAGCTGGAGTTGCTATGACAGACTGGCTAGTACACATAAGAACAGTGCTTACAATCATTAAAAAGTCTCAATGGGAGAAGATGCGCCTAACCTTTGACCCCAGGGAGGCCTGATGGAGGGCCTGGGGGTGGGGCAGGCATACACCCTCTTGGAGACAGGAGGAAAGGAAGAATGGGAGAAGGAACTGTGGGGGGGAGTACCAGGAGGGAGGCAAAGGCTGCACTGTTAAAAATTAAAAGTAATAAAATAAATTACTTTGGAAAATAAAAGTATGGCACTTCCTACTCTCATTAATACCACACACCCTTGATGGTAGTAGACTAACACCCTGTACTGAAGAGTCCGCGGAGGTCAGTTTTTGGTCCCGTTTTGTTCCCGTTTCTTCAGTGTATGAGAAGGAAATGGAAATCCGAAGAGTTAAGTAAAATTACAAGCCAGAGAATGAATCAGTGACAAGTTAACAACTGGACTACAGGTTTTATGAGTGGTGGCTAGATGTACGAAGACTGCAATGGCTTCCTCTGAGTCTACAGTGCCCAGTGGAAACTCTTCATTATATCTGACTTACTCAAAGTAACATGTAAAAGTTTGACTGGAAAAGAGCAGGCTGTGTCTGCTTTACATAACTTCAGCTCCCAGCTAAGGGTTGTTTGGGAGTCCTGAGCTACTGAGGAGCCACAGCCCAGGAATATGAAATTCCTTGCCCATCTATCCCTTTCTCCAGGAGAGCCTGCCCATGGTGTAGGGTTATGTATGCCATTGACTGCTAGGGATTCCAGTACAGCACACTGGGGGGGGCCTTTCTATGTTCATCTGTTCTGACCTGTCTTCATTTTTCTAGGTCCACAACAACCACAAATTGATATATGGAGATTATTTAACCAGCTCAAGGACTTGTCTCTATTTTCTTGCTAATGCAAAAACAAACAAAAACAACCCAAACCCAGAAAACATCCTTGAACGTGTTCTTGTCTGTGTTTGTAGCAGTATTTCTTCAGTATTGAGTATTATAGCCAGAGGAACAGATACATTAAGGTTAAGAAAATGAAAGGTTTAAGTGGGAAGGTAGCTCAGAAATATACAAAGACACCGATTGCACTGGGCATCTAATCAGAGCTGAGTGGGTAGAGCTAAGAAGGAAGAGCAGAACTGATATGCAACTCTAAGTGTGCAGGCATCTGTTTCTAGGCAACAGGGGTAGAACTAGAGGGTGAGGATGTTGGGACCCAGGGACTTTTGGGCTGGGAGGAGCATTTTGGTGTTTCTACTAAAGACCCAGGGAGGCAGATAAAAAGGGGAGGGGTATTGTCAGGCTGTGATTTGGGGATTTTCCTTTGGCTATAGTGTGGAGAGGAGGTGGGAAATGTGGGCAGCTGAAGTCAGGGGATTCAGTCCTCGGGCTTTGGCAATGTCAGAGAGGGCAATTTCTGTGTTTGCATGTGTCTCCTGGTCTCAGAGATTTACAGGAATAACCCATAGTAACAGTTTTAACTTTTTTTAGCTTTTAATTATGTGTGTATGTGTGTGTGTGCATGTGGGCATGTGTTTATGAGTGCAGATGCCTGAGGAGTCTAGAAGATATCAGATCTTCTGGAGCTAAAGTTATAAGCAGTTGTGAGCCTCTCTGGCATAGGTGCTGGGAACCACATTCAGGTTCTCTGCAAGATCAGCATGCACTCTTATCCACAGAGCCATCTCAGGCCAAAGCAACCCTTTTGTTAAAAAGCAAAATCTTCTAATTTTATACTTGTGTTCTTTTGTTTCGTCTGCATGCACTTCATGCAGAGGCTATAAGAGGGCATCAGCTCTCTGGAAACTGGAGTTACAGATGCTTCGGATCCATTATGGGGGTGTTGGAAACCAAACCTAGGCAGGAACAGTAAGACCTTTTGGCTGCTGAGACTGCTCTCTAGCACCCCACATTAACTCTTAAAGATTTCTCATGGCATGTTAACTGTCTGCAGTGTCCTCAGAGACAAATATTGGTGTGTCTGAGTGTGTAACATGACTTTATGTGTCTACAAGACACATTCGCCAAGGACATCATCTGCTCCATTCAGTCCATGACTTAAAAAACACACCTTGTGTTAGGCTCTACACCACCTTGCTGTAGATGCTGGAAGCTTTGGCAGAGGAGAGATGGCTCATTGACCCATCGAAGGCCAGCCTTTTTTAATGATGATTGAACATCAGGCTTATGAAAGTCTCCGGATGGGTCTCAGGCTAGCTTCACTAGGTGGTCTCTCTATGACCATCATCCTTTGTTATTCCTGGGTGCCTGCATTGTGAGGCTTGTTCAGTTAAATTCACATCTCAGTATCAGCATCTGGTTAGAACAGGGCTTGTTTGCTTTTCAGACTGACAGTTATTTCAAGGGCCAGACACGCATACAATAGACAATTTCTGACCAGCTACTGTTACCCGGTCCTGAAGCTGGCACAGTTCCCATCTTTGCATGCACAGAAGAGAAATAACATGTATCATAAAATCATGATACACTCTAAAATGAGCCTCACTGGAGATCATCAGTTAGCTGTGTTTCCTCATATAGGAGTGATTAGGTGAGCAAAAACCTGTCTCCATCAGAGATGGGGAAAAGGGAGGGAATCCAGTTGCCACTGAAATTAGGTAAGTTAATTAGGCTTGGGGTCTCACTGAGATCAGCAGACAGCACTGCTCTCCAGACTGAATGCACATCTCTCCGTGGATTCTGCTGAGAAGCTCGGAGGGACTCTCCTGGGAAATCAGGCAGATAAAATAGACTTTTTCATAAGCTTGTATCACTACCATGTGAGTTAACTCAGGGACAAGGAAGAATTGTTTTAGCATCGTGGCCCCTCAGTTCATTAGCTGTGTGACTGTAGACAAGCCCTCACTGAGAAAGAGAAAAGCCACCATGACACCCGGGAACTGGCTGGCGTGCAACCCACAGCCAGGCCTTTGTGTTTCTGGCATCTGGTCTGAGCTCTCAGCTTGCTGTCAAACAGTTCTATAGAACACTGTCTCAAACAAGGTCACTTTGTGCGCATTCATGGATGAAGCAAGACCAAGTAATCAGGACTGAACATACACACACACACACACATACACACACACACACACCACACTCACACATGCAAATGTGAACATCATTCAAGCCATGAAAATGACGAAACATCCCTCAGCCAAGCCAGCTCACTGGCTTATTCTCTACAGTTAGATGAAACTTAAGAAGACTTCCAATCATAGAATCTCCACCCACTCCCACCAGCACCCAATCATGGACAAAGCTTCCTCAAGCACTTCCCCAAACCACCCGACAGAAATCCCCAAACCATAACATACCCTAGAACCCCTTTACACCTCACAAGCCCCACAACAGCTGGCTGTCTCCCTATGCCCGTTGGCCTTCAGCTGAGGGCCGTGGCACTACCTGGTTCCTACATCCATGTCATAGGGCTGTGAG
The DNA here is from genome assembly GCA_902729485.2 of Mus minutoides. Taxonomy (NCBI): domain Eukaryota; kingdom Metazoa; phylum Chordata; class Mammalia; order Rodentia; family Muridae; genus Mus; species Mus minutoides. The sequence goes on along the minus strand of LR750314.1, from coordinate 59,722 downwards.
GGCAGACAGGCCAGTGCAGCAGCAGAGTGTGCAATGCTCCACAAGTTACTTCTGGACAAAGTGCTGGGTACCCAGTATCACTGAGGTTAAAGAGTCAAGTTGTTTGACAACAGTGTTGAGCTCCTCCAGGGGTAATGAACAAAGGAAGGCAGTAGTGATACCCCTGGACAAGCACAGAAAAGTGCGGTGTCTTTGGAAGGGTCTTGCCTGCTGGCACATAAAACCAAATAGTGCTCTTGAGATATTTCTGTTTCCTTTCTGTGATAGAGTTTGTCGTGAAATGTGTGCCACCTCCCACTTTAATCTGGGTATCCAGTGAGTCTTCAAAGGAAAATGGGGACATTACATTAGGAGCATGAGATAAACGCGTTTATTTCATGACACTACAACTATGCATGCCATTTGTCCCGTTAGATATGATCAAGTGGAGGGAAGTGAGATTTTTAAACATTTTCATCCCCTGACTCTCCTCACCCTATGCTCACTGTGAAGATATGAGCGGGCACACTTTCTTCATGTTCCTTCTAGAGTTTATCTTACTGTAGCTTCTTTATTTCAATGATTAAGTTTAAGCAAAGTCTCAGCATCCCCTTCCCCCTGTTGTGTGAACTACGGGGTGGTTCGGGAGTTCTTGTTTGCTCTGCCTAGACCCACTCTATCCTGGGACTTACTGACAGCTGTAGGATCTGAAGGCACAACAGAAAGCACCGCTCCACTCACTCAAGATGCAGAGAACCAAACTTGAGAGGCATAAGCACATTTCTAGTTTATTATATATTGCAATAATTTTTCTTCATTGCCGGGGCCAAATACCTAATGGGCAGTAAATCAAGAGAGTAGTGATTATCTAGGCTCTAGTCTATGAGGAAATGGTCAACTGTGGTAGGGAAAGATCCATAACTGGGATTAGCTTGGTCCAGGGTTGAGGGCTTCTGTGATCCACCTTCCTCACATCTCCACAGATGAAGAAGCTGAGGGCACTCAGGTTAGGTCTAGGCTGCTTATGGTCCCTGTGGCCATATATATGATAGCTAGGCCTCTTGTTCAAGAGGCTCCACAACCTCTGAAGATAGTGTCACCAGCTGGGAAGTAAGTGTTCAAACATGATATCGTGGAGAACCATTCACATTCTAACCCTAAGATACCTACTGGCTGGAGATTGCTGTTGAAGATGTAATGTTGAAACTGGCTTTTGTCTTGTAGATTTTTTTTTTTAATACAGAAAGCAAACTCTGCATAAATTCTCTACATGAATTCACTCTGGTAAATTTCAACATATATAAAATGAGAGAAAACAAAGCGAAAGGCGATGGGTGGTAGCCATATTTAATCATTAAAATTGGCAGCAAGACAATTTTTCCTGCCAGAGGCTGCCTGTGCCTGCTGGCTGATGCTTAGCCAGTTCTACCTCAGCACACAGGAACTGGGCATCCTGCTGGCTGCCCTGACTTTACAGTTGAGGTATTCAGCTGACTAATACAATTAGTTGTTGGTTGATGGGTGGTCCAGCTGTTTAAAATAAACCATCTTGAAAAAGCTGATGGCTTATCTGCTGCTTACTCTTGCAAGAGGGTTATTCTGGGGATGAGCTTACTTTTTATTTTCTTCTCATTTCCAAGAAATGGACAAACTATTCTATGGTGCTAAAAAGGGCCCAAGGCCTCAGGTGACCACTCTGTATGATCAATATGCTGCAATATAGTGATTATTTTTGCCTAATAAAATTTGTCCTAATGTTTCTCCTTCTTGTTTGCACTGGGGCGCTGAAGAGCAGGAGTCTTGGCAAAGGGCATTCGGGTTTTGTAAGATCTAGGACGTCCTCTCAACCAGCTTCTTGGGGAGAAATAACAGAAGCAACATGCATTGGTCACTGTGTTATAGGGACTGCTGCAAAGGTCTTCCACACCTGTGGTTTAAAGTCGTTTTCTTTAGTCGGCAGGCATCCTTTTATGCTGGCACACACAGGGGTGAGTTTTCCGGAGACATTTTCATGTAAGTCTGTCATGTACTTGGACCACATTTACTGTCCTGCCCTTCCGAATCTCTCTGTCTTGTTATCACTGTTCACTTAGGGAAGGCCATCTCACTGGTCTTTTCACATTTTATACATCATATGGTTTCATAGATCCTCAGAAAACAGAAGATCTTACAAATGTGCAAAACCATGACATTTGTTTTTCTGAGTGATGCAGGTCACGTATTGTCAGGATCTGTTGCATTTGTCTTCAGGGCCCACCTTTGTCCTCCCTCACGGCCACATAATATTGTGTTGTGCATTTATTCCACATTTTTTTTTTTTTACCCGTTGAGCTCCTGATGAACACCTAGCCTGATCTATGACTTGACTATCATGAACACATGTGCTTTCTTTTTTTTTTTTTTTTGGTTTTTTCGAGACAGGGTTTCTCTGTCTAGCCCTGGCTGTCCTGGAACTCACTTTGTAGACCAGGATGGCCTTGAACTCAGAAATCCGCCTGCCTCTGCCTCCTGAGTGCTGGGATTAAAGGCGTGCACCACCACGCCCGGCTCACATGTGCTTTCTTAAACCTCTCGTGACATCTACCTCATGTGCAAGGAAACTGATGTATGAAGAGATCAGATGTAGGTGAAGGCCAAGTTCTCTGTTGATTTCCCTGTCCTCCTTTTGTCTGATCAGGTGATCTGCATCTCAAAATTAAGTAAAAATTAGGAAAAACATGATAGCACACTAAATATTTTTTGTTGTTGTTTACCTTTTATTTGTTTGAAATAGGGTTTCACAGTGTAGCCTTGTCTGGCCTAGAAGTTGTTATGTAGACCAGGCTGGCTTTGGATGAACAGTGATCCCCCTGCCTTTGTCCCTTACTTCAGGGTTTGCAGAGTGCTATGCATAGCCACCGCATAGCTAAAACCCATTTCTATTTACTGTTTCCTTAGGATTGGTGGACGACAGAGATCAGAGTGAAGAGATTCCTTATCAGTAGGACACCAATAGAAGCTTAGCATCAATCAGGCTGGATGGGTTTGTAGCACAGGAGTCAGGGTGGGCATCTGATGAATGCTCTTGTCAGCATCACAGGGAGTAGAGAGGCATTAGCCTCATTGTCGGCTGCACTTCAGAGTAATTACTGCAACTAGCCAAACTATAGCTCAATTTATCATCGGCTCACGTCCAGGCTGTTGTTTTCATAATTTCATAGAAATGTAAACAAGTATTTAAAAAAATTTCTGACAAAGACAAAAGATTCTGCAAGTGTGGACAGCTTCCAGGAACCTAGTTAGCTGCTGATTAATATTTTGAGTTACTGCAGGAAACTTAATCACTGCGAGGTCTAGCTTCATTTTATTTCAATCTTGAAGGTGAACTCTTTGGTACTTGTGATAAAAGAATAAATAACAGCATCTTGAAGGCTCTAAGACAGCTTTCTGTCCGGAAACACACCTACTGTCCTGGTCTCTTACTCCCAAGTAGGTAGCTGGTACCATTTAACTCACTATTTTCTGTGTCTGCCTATTTTTTATGTCTGCCACATGGATTAACAGAGCCTGCCTGAAGGAGTAGGACTAATGGAAGAGACAGGCAAACAACCAACCACTTTCTAATTGGCCTTAAGGCCAGTTGAAAAGGAGGGAAATCATGTCTGGTCCTGGAAACCCAGCTAAGCATAAGTGGCTAGTGGAGCTATACATCGCAAAGGAAAACCTCTTCCTGACACTTCCTGGTACAATTCCCAACGGTATGGTAAATCCTTATCCTTATACCCACAGACAAGCATGGCTCTCATCCCTCAACAATGAAGCTTCTTCTTGCAGATGGAGACTACCACAGAAAGCTAGTCAAAATCCAAAGAATGATTGATGTTGGGGTGTCCAGCCCCAATCAATACATCTACAACACTCCCCTTACTTCTAACACTTGCTTGGGAGGGACATTGTGGAAGAGGGGCTGGTAAGATTGAAAAGAGGCAGAGGGCCAGGAAGTCTCTTGTAAGATTGAGTCTTCTGTGTATGGCAAAAGAACTACACCCATGAAAACTTAACAGTATGGTCACTTAAAGAAGACCTGAACAGCGGCAACCCAGCTGACAGGGCAATCTGGTTGAGGAGAATCTTGAGGCTCCTATTCCCTGAGAAAGAGCTATAGGGAACTAAAAATCTGCTAGGGAAGAATTAGGTTTTGCCAGATAGGAGCACCCCAAATAATTATCTGATCCCAAGTGGTCAGGCCTGAAAAATTATCATACAAATAGCACTGAATGGGCATAGCACACACATACACACACACACACATATATATATACACACTAATAATGAAATTATTCGAAAAGGAGCAGGGGAGAGATATGGGAGGAATTGGAGGAATGAGAGGGAGGGGGAAATCATGTAATTATATTTTAATTTAAAAAACAAAACAAATATATGCTTGACTATTCATGTATACATATCCAAAAAATGCATATATATATATATATATACATATATATATATATATATATATATATATATATATATATATATATGTATTAGTGACTTTTCTATTTCTGTGATAAAACCCTATGATCACGACAGCTTATAAAGGAAAGGGTTTATTTGGGTTTGTGATTCTAGAGGGATAAGAGTCTATCACTCTCACTCTCACAGTGAGGGAATTGCGGCATCAGGCAGGCATGGCGAGTGGAGCGGAGAGCTCAGATCTGGAACTGCCATCAGGAAGTGGGGAGCAAACCGGGAAATGGGTCAATCTTTCAGCTCTCAAAGCTTGCCCCCTAGTGACATACTTCCTCTATCAAGACTATGTGCCTTATCCCTCCCCAAACAGATTTATCAGCTGCCTAAGTCTGTATGGGGAGGAATATATCATTTGAACCACCACAGTACGTATCTACCTGTGTGTGTGTGTGTGTGTGTGTGTGTGTGTGTGTGTGTGTGTGTGTGTACAGGTTGAAGTCTTGCACATAGAATAATAAGTATTTGCTATCATCTTTCTCCTTCTCTCCCCGATCCACCATCTTTCTAAGCAAACAGGAATCAGAAGAGAGCATGCTGGCTGGCTAACAGCTGGCGCCATGCTTCCATCACATACACACTCTTCAGGAAATCCCAATTCTTCGTTCTTCTGTCAGACACTCAGTAACCTGCTGCACTTGTGTATAGGACTCACAGAGAACCCTCTGCGCCCTGCTGTGGCCCGACTCAGAGTGCCCTTATCTCTCTTCCTAGTTTCAAGAGGGAAAGTCACCTGAATAGATATTTTCTGCATCTCACGTTATCACTATTGCAAGCTGATAAACGAAATATCCAAGGAAGCTTCCTAAGGCAAATTTAGAGAAAGAGGCTGCAGATTATAGCATGATGAGCTATTCACATAAAAATAGCTAATAAGGTTGTCTAAAATACAGAATGGTGAATTGTGACTGAATCTTCACCTACAGTCTCCCAAGGTCACCTGGTCATCAGTGTCTACCACACCCATGCTTTCTTCTCCTTGCTATCCCACCTTGCCCAAGGCTTGCTTTGGCCCAAAGATTAAGAGCTTCCACTTACTTGGAAGTATTGAGAACTATTACTTCTACCTTCTCATTACCCCTCATTCCTCTTCCTATGGAGGGCAGAGTGAGGCCATCTAGTGAGACTGGTAATGAGTTCAGCAGGCAGTTCCCTGTTTTTATCCCCTTAGTCCAGCAGCCTAGCCTCTGGATATCTTGGGCCTGCACAGAAATGAGATTTTATATAGAAATAACCCACAGATTTATGGATGGTACATTCCTTTAATTTTGGAGAAGTCAATGATAGGGAATTGGAAGGAGGCCCAGGTTTGATCACACATAGAGCATATCTTAAACTACACTTTCCGTTTTGACCTTACCAATCACAAAAGGACATCTGTCCACCATTTTCTGATTCTTAGAGGCATTTTAAAAAAATGTCATAGAGCTCATGAAATTAGGATGATATTTTTGGCATCTTTAAAGTTCCAGAGACTCTGGGTCCAACACTCTCAGCTACATTCTCCCTGTGTAGTCACTCTCACAAGTTTGAATCAGGTATGAACATTGCAATCAACTTCCATTTTCTTTCTTAGTATTTACTTCCATTTCCTGCGCAATGATCTGAATGGAACATTGACTAATACATTCCAATATTGATTAATAAATGCGAGGGAGTAGCCCCAGCAGTTGACACAGTTCTTGAGAGGAGATGAGGAGTCAGGAGCAGTGGTCAGGGGAATCTTACAGCTCTGACTGATTAGCAATCAGTTTGCTTCTTTATTTTTACAGGTTTCTCAGAACAAGAACAGACTAATGATTACCCAAGAAATGCAGATTACATCATTTTGTTTCTGCACATGCTTTTCATATTTCATTACAGGTCCAGGGTTACAAGTTCAGTCACAATTAGAAAGTACAAATAGAACAAATTTTATTTTTATTACCAGCCCTATAACTCCAATTCAAAAAAATCTAAAGAATGTTTCCACCAAAGCAAACACATTTATTATATGGCAGGCTGCATTTAGGCCGGCAGCATTTGTAGGGCTTCAGACAAATAGAAAATATCTGAACCAGTCTTTTAGGAATAGCAAATACTAATACCTAATTCCTGCTTGTATCCTTTCATCATCTATATTATTAATTAGGAAATTATCTTAGTCAATCTACCTTATTTACTGAGTTCTATTTCTCTGGGGTGTGCCCTATATGATCCCCTATGTTTAAACTACATTTTCAGAAACATATATACATATTGTAAAAAGAGGCCTTAAATCTATGACCTGTCTGAATCTGAATCTTGGCCAGCCAGAGTTTGTCAACTATCTCTAAGGTTACTCTGTTCCAATTATACTGTTTCAGTTTGCGTAGGGGCAGATACCCCCAAAAGATCCCTGGGATTATAGCCTCATCTAAACATCCCTAACTTCTTTGTGCTTATTATAGTCTCCAGGGCATAAGAAAGGCTTTCAAATAAGGTCAAATAAAGTTATTTCCCTAAAAGCAGAAGGGATAGGAAGTTTAGGGCTTTTCTAAAAAGACACAAACATAATTTTCTCAGGAAAAAAAAAACATAAAAATGAATTACAATGCAGAAAGTCTCCAAGAATGCAACACACAGAGACCAAAACCTAAAAGTGAGAGACAGAATGATGGGATTGCTGGAGCTGTGTCAAAGAGCTGCAGGCTTCATGGCTTTCACCATTGCCAGTGGACATGGCTGTGCCAAATAAACTCAAGTTGAACCCTTAGAAAGAAACCAGGTGTTAGACTATGAAAACACAATTGACATGGACTATATAACTTGACTTATCCTAGATCCATGTTCCTAAAGCTTAATCTCCATAAAGCAGCAAAATCAGGGCCAGGTGAGATTGTGACAAAAGGTTTGTGACCTTATGGTGGACCAGTTGTCCTGCAGCGTCCATCTCTTGATCTTGAGACAGCAATGTTGGAGAAAGTATTGAAGCTCTCAAGTAATCAAAATCGCAGAATCTTATCGTGTAGGAACTTCACAGGTACAAAGTTCTCAGAATCAGTTTTGCAGTTCCCAAGATGGAATCCTCTTAAGGGTCAGGATGGATCCATCTTAAAAGGATCCAGGAGACAGACAGTCCAAAAGCTGCTGACAGTGGCTGTCAGAAGCTATGAAAGGGACACATAGATAGGAGTAGGAAAGCTTACAGCAAACAGCAAATAATGTAATCGTGCTTCCCCATGAATAGAGCCAACATTGTCTTTAAATCAAACAATAACATCCAGGTCTTAGAAGTACATTAGCAAATGTACATGATGGAATCTATTAAAGAATCCAATAGAAAGAAAAGTTTGAACGTTGTCCATCAGCCAGCCCAACAAGGTTTGAACACACATAATTCTGAAATGTTAGAACCATCATATAGAGTATGTCCAACTCTAGCCTGGCTGGGACAGCAACAGAATCCAGAGCCTTGGGTCCAGCCTGGAAACACCTTCAAAAACAAACATTGCAACCTCAGAGAGACCAGATATCAGGGAAAATGTCAATGAAGACAATGCTTGTTGGATGCCCAGAAAGGAGATGGCAGATGCCATGTTGCTGATTTCAAACTACTTGTTTGGACTGATAATGGAAGCTGTATTATTCCCTTCTTTATGTGGTTGGAAATTACTAAGACATGGCTGTCATCAATAATTCAAATGAACAAAGGCCTAAGGGCAGTTATATCAAAGGAAACAGTTTGGCAATCTAACAGTACCAGGAAGGTGTGTTGTCATATGTAACAACAAAATAATTTCCCTAATCTTATTAGTAATGCCTTTTTGTATAGAAAGCTGGCAGCTGCTTAATCAGCTCATAGCATGGTGTTCAGGGTTTGTAAATCAACTCAATTCAACAATTAAAAATTTGGCATCTCTGATGTGTGAGGCCCTGAGTTAGGTGCTTAGGATAAGATGACATCTCTGATATGTAAGCAAATACACGGGAGTGGCTGGATGTGTGAGGCAGTCAGTGATGGTGAGTAGGAAGAAAAGCCCGCCCAAAGAATGATGAGAGAAGTTGGAGAGATGACTCAGTGGTTAAGAGCACTGACTGCTCTTCCCAAGGTCCTGAATTCAAATCCCAGTAAGCACATGGTAGCTCACAACCATCTATAATGAGATCTGACACCTTCTAGAGAGTCTGAAGACAGCTAGAGTGTACTCACATACAATAAATAAAGACTGATGAGACAAAAGAGAATTGGATAAGCAGTGTAAAGAAGATACCACCATTATTCTGCAGAATTTGATGTAGGGGAATTCTACCAGATTAGAATGGGTTTACAAGCCCTGTTCCCAGTGTGGGGCTCAGCAGGGAAGTGTGCACCTACATGGCTTTAAAGGGATCAGAAAGATCATGACCAGAGGTTGACACAGAGGGTGTCTGGTGCATTGTGGGCTCCAGTCTGTAGGACCAAAGAGGCTAGAGCACTGTCTGTGCTCTGAGTCAGAACCTGGCCTTGGACACTAGGATAAATACCCAACATGAATATTAAACCTCCACAGGGGCTCAGGACCCAGTGAAACGTCTGTGCTTGCTTGTTCAAGAATATCTGGAATTACCAGGGTGCTCTGAACCACCAGACGGCTAATATATGAAAATATATTCACTTTAATGACAGTGCTTATTTATTTTTATTTTATGTGTGTATATATATATATATATATATATATATATATATATATATATATATACAAATAAAGCTGCTATACACATTCTCATACATATTTTGGGGGGTGGGTGGGATGAGGATAGAGTTTTTTGGTTTTGTTTGCAACATGGCTGTTGAGTCATATAGTAAATATATGCTTAACTTTATACAAAATTACCAAAGTGTCTTTTTTTTCTTTCTGTTTTGTAATCCATACATTAGTTTAAGTTGCTTGATGTCCCGGCTGATATTTGATATTTTTAACTTTATTTTTTATTTTATTTTAGGCTTTCCAAAGGTCCATCTTTTTTTTTTTTTCAAGACAGGGTTTCTCTGTGTAGCCCTGGCTGTCCTGGAACTCACTCTGTAGACCAGGCTGGCCTTGAACTCAGAAATCCGCCTGCCTCTGCCTCCTGAGTGCTGGGATTAAAGGTGTGTGCCACCACGCCCTGCCCATTTTTTTTTTTTTTTAATGTCCGGGTCATGGTGCTACACCACAATCATAATTTATGTTTCTTTGGTGACTGATGGTGATGTTGTGAGCACCTCGCCTTCCATGCAGGAAGTGACTGCTCATATATTTTTAGTATTTTAAAAAAACAGATTGTTTCTTTTCTTAATGAATTTTAAGGGTTTCATTCATGTTACGACTCTCGCATCCTCTGGGAACAAACTCTTTATGGGTATATGTGTATATTTTCATCTTAAAAGCAGTTTATACTAAATGTTCTTGGTTTTAATCAATTCCACTTTAGCCATTTTTCCTTCATAGATATTGCTTTGTATATTTTTAGAAAAATTTTCCTCTCATTTAGTTATAAATATTTCTATATTTCCTTCTGGATTTTTTTTTTTTTTTTTTTTTTTTTTTTTTTTTTTTTTTTTTTTTTTTTTTTTTTTTTTTTTTTTTTTTTTTTTTTTTTTTTATTTTTTTTTTTTTTTTTTTTTTTTTTTTTTTTTTTTTTTTTTGTAGTTTTAGTCCTTGTGTTTAGGTCTACATCCCATTTGAGTTCTTTCTTTTTTAAGGTATGAAGTCTGAATCTGTCTTAAGTTTGTTTATGGATGTCCAATTTAAAATATTTTTAAAATTCTATGTATGTGCATGTTTGGCAGTGCAGAGTAAGCTCAGGGGTTGTGCGTGTGGTTGCAGTGTCTGTGGAGGCCAGAAGAGGGTGATGAATCCCAGGAAGCTGGTTTTTCAAGCGATTGCAGTCTACCTGATGTGGGTGCTAGGAATCAAACTCTGACCATGAAAGAGAAGCAAGAGCTCAGAACCACCAAGCCACCTCTCCAGCTCATAGACACCCACTTTCTACAGCAGTATTTCTAGTTATTGATTTTCAGTTGTTTTATGCTTTTGTTAAAAAGAAATTAGCCATACCTCTGTAGGTCTATTTTTGAATTCTCTGTTCTGTCTTATTCATCTACATGCCCATTGTCTGGCTAGAATGACACTGTTTGAACGTGCTAGCTGAAAGTAGGTCAGAATATCAAGTCCTGTAAGCCTTCCGCCATTGCTCTGTCTCAAAACTGTTTTGTCTATTCTCATTTTCTGGTCTTTCTGAATACATTTGAGAATACAACTGTCCGTTTCTATGACAGTCATGATTGGATTTGGATTTGAATTGTATTGAAGCTGAAGAGTAGACTGAGGACAAGAGATGTTAGAGTAATATTGCAACTACAATGTTTTCTAACCTTGAAGCCCATTTTAATGTGCTTCTTTTTTTTTTTTAGTATGTACTGCATGTATACATGTATGTTTGCATGTTCACATATGTGTGGGCATGTGTATTTATGAATTTATGTGTATGTATGAGTGTGTGTGTGTGTGTGTGTGTGTGTGTGTGAAGACCCAATGTTGATGTCAAAGGTCTTCCTCAATCATTCTTCTACCTTATCCTCTGAGACAGGGTCTCTCACTTAAACCCAGAGCTGACATGGCTGGTATCATTAAATAGCTTGCTCTGGGGACCCCTTGTTTCTACTTCTAAGATGAAAATTACAGGTAGGCTGCCTCACCCACCCAGCATTACATGGGTTCTAGGGATCTGAACCCCAGTTTTCTTGATTGAATGGCTAGCTTTTCAACTACTGAGCAACCTCTCCAACCTCTCCATTAAAAATTTTTATTTAATTTTATGTGTATGAGAGTTCTGAGTACCATATGTGTGTCTGGTACCCATAGAGGTCAGAAGAGAGTATCAAGTCCCTTGGAACTGGAGTGATAGATGGTTGTAAGCCACCATGTGGGTTCTGAGAATTGAACCCAGGTCCTCTGCAAGGGTAACGAGTGTTTTCAACTGCTAAGCAGTCAGTGCTGTTAGGCACTGAGCCATCTCTCCATCGAACACTGGTATCTTTATACAGAGACATTGACTATAAAAATGTGCATACTTAGCTCTATAACCGACTACAGAAATATCTGCATCCTACTACAGAAATGTACATACTTAGAGAGATTTGCAACTTACTACAGAAATATCTGTGTATTGATGCTCTATTCTGTAGCAAAGAAATGAAGCCAACCTTAATTGTCTAAAAACAGATAAATGGATAATGAAAATTTGATCCATGACCATAGCAACTATTATTAAAAAAAATATTTAATTGGGGCTGGCTTACAGGTTTAAACATTTGATTCATATGTCATGGTGGAAAGCATGATGGTATGTAGGCTAAACATTGTGCTAAAAAAGATCTGAGAGCTATACATTTAGATTGGCAGGTAGCTGGAAGAGAAAGAGACACTGGCCCTGCCTTGAGTATTTAAAACCAAAAAGTCCATCCCCTAGTGACATACTTCTTCCAACAAAGCTACACTTCTTCCAATAAGACCACATGCCCCAATCCTTTGAGATATTGCCTATGAGGGCCATTTTCATTCAAATCACCCATAGCATATCTGTAAAATATAAAATGAAATACTATTCATGGACTTAGTCGTATAACCTCAGAAAGAAATAAATTACATGTTCTTTATATGCAGATAGTAGCCTATTTTATATATATATATATATATATATATATATATATATATATATATATATATATATATATATATATATATAT